>JAMZAV010004478.1:0-46739 GCA_024449915.1 Sweltsa coloradensis
TTGTTTTTAGGCAATGAAAGATGAGAATTGATATAATATTGACTTTGGAGAACTGAATTTGGATTCGAAACCGCGGCCCTAGTTTTCATTGATGTCTCTTATCAAAAACAATTTGTGATCGTTATAATGCCGTTTTATAATATAATACTCGTCGATTGCGTCGGGGCCTGCAGGGTTGGCTTGGTCACTTTGGTTTACTGTCACCCACTGAAAATCAGATGTGTGACTGAGTGGGTAGACTCTAAATACGGATTTATTTATTTATTTATTTATGCCGCCATTAAAATTCAAATTAACTAAACTAATGTCATGTTTGTTGTTATAAATACCAAAAGCTGCAATATGATGCAATTGTTAACAATAAAGGCTAGTAATATGATGATGAAGATTCTATACTACTGTGGTGAAGTCTAAATGATTGTTTGACAATTATGATTATAAATTACTTATCGTGCAGTTGTTGACTTTAAAAAAATAATGGGAGGTGAGACCTACATGTAGACAAATGTACGTTTTGGGAAGTTAACAGACAAACAAAATAATAAAATAAAATAAATAAAATAACATGGGAACGAAAAGCACAAAAAACCGATTGAAATTAAACTATCCCACTCAAACGAATATGAGGTTTGCGAAAAATCGTTGGTTGTTTGCTAATGCTTATATCACAGGCAACAAACAACACGAGGCTGGCGCTCAAGCGGTAGAAACAAGGACTGATTGAGAATGTCTTGCTTGAGGTACTGCATGACGTCACCGCTAGTTACGTAACACTACGTCGCACGTCTCACTGAGGTCGGGGATTTCTGTGTCACTCTCAACACATTTCACGTTCTAACCGACGTGCTGCTTCTATAAAGTGTCAACTAAAAGTTATTCTACTTTGCATCATCTCGATTAATGTAATTACTATATTTTTTTAATTCAAATTTTATGTTTTTGAAAAGTGTGTGTGAATTTGTAATCATTAAAGGAAACTTAAAGACACCCAATAAACCTTTTAAAAACATTTTCTTTATGATATAATGAATACATTTTTTCAATGTTTGTTTTTGGTTGAAGTATTATAACGTTTGGCATAGTATTTACTGATCAACACAATTTATGACATACAATAATTTGCACACATTTTATTTGTTGTCAATTCAATTAATTAAAATTATTCAATTAATTCAATTAATTCAATTAATTTTAAATGACTAAAATGAGTGGAAAATACCCCCGAACTGCATTCTATTCTACTCTGCTAATAAATTATTAATATAGGAAGAGAAGCCCAATTTATTGCCTGGTGACCAACCATGCATTGTTGGGTGACCACTAGGATCCAGCAATAAAATAAACAAACAATACAGTTTTTTTTTAAATAAACGAAATGCAGTTGTTATAGAAATGGTTTTGTAAAGTATGGCTGAAGTCTTCAAAATTGATAACAGTCTTCTATTATTGAAATAAAAATTACCGAAGGAAGTCCTGCTTGGAAAATTATATACAATTCTATTCTATTCTAGTATGGTAGATGTTTAATCATACTGGCCCGACGCACCAAGTTCGAACCCAGGCTTGTGCATGAAAACCACGTGGTGTATTTACATCTCCACATTACATAACAAGCTAATCGTTCCGATGCTTAATAAAGTGTAAACACTAACTCATCCGCGAGAGTCGGCACCGGCTCCGGCACAAGGGACGACACGTTGTCGGCGTCCTCTTGACAACACACTACAAGGAGACAGAAGGTAATATACTAGGCCGGGCACCCTGTAAACCAGCTGGCCGTCGTACCCAATCAGTCTTCGGCAACGCGGGCCGCTAACAAACAACTGATTGAGATGAAAAACAATGAGTTACGGACGATACGGAACGGGACAATGACGACGTGAGCATTCAGTTCGCGGACGCGAGGCGGCGATGTCATTAGGTTTCGATAACGATAGGTAATCGATTCCGAAGATTCGATATCGATATGATTCAAAGTATCGTAAGATTCGATATGCGATCGATTCCAAAGTATCGATAACGAGATTTTACATGAATCGATCTCGAACTGTCCCTATCGAGAATTCGAAGTCAAATTGTCGCTATCAAGTTTCTTATGAAAATCGATACTGCTTCGAGTTCGATGTCAATAAAATCAATGTGTTATTATTTTTGTGTGTTCTTTATCAAAATATATTATTATGATGCGCTGAGCTTTGACATGATTATTTAATTCCAAAATTCTTACACATAAATCCGTTCGCAAATCAAAATGTTGCCAATAAAATTACTCACTCATTTTTTTAGAAGTGTTCTGCAAAACATAATAGTATGCATTCGATATTTTTAGATGTTCGAATCGAATTAGTTTCAAAATTGAATAATGTTAGCTTTGAACAAGGGATGACCCAGGGCAGGACGTAATAACCCCATAGTTAGGCTTATAAAATGTAATTAGGAACACGGTAGCCGAGTATCGAATGACCTTCATAAGTGAATCGAGCCACAACTCTCCTGAGTCCGGACTATTAAAGACTAGACAGTGTGGTCGATATAGTCTTCGTTGCACGAATATGTTACACTGAGGGGATATTTGTCGATTTAATTAGCTAGGAAACACTCCAGTATAGTTAGTAATGGATAATCGAACTCGAACGACAATAGGAAGACCTGGGTTCAATCCCGAACGAGATATTGTTAAAGATTTCTAGATTGTAATTAAATTAAATGATGTGATGGTGTGTTACAATTCAAGGGAAATGTGTGGCTGAAGCGCCATGTGACATAGAGGTAGACTTTGACTACCGCTAACGGGATGTGATCGTAGATTTTCGCAGTTATGTTTGTTTGTTGTCTTAGCTTGTATTCCACGCAAGCTAAACTCACGACCGAAGAACCTCGTGAAAATCTCGCATCATTTTTTAATTTGTTTACTAATCTTTATGTTAAATCTTGACGAAATCAAATTGAAATCCTGGTTTAGGTGTTGAAGACGAGGCAAGGTCTGAGAAGGCCAAAGATCGTAGACAGAAAGGAGACACCTCCCTGTTTACGAGATGGGCTGACCAGCTCATGGGTTCACTCTCAAGTAATTATATTACATCTTCTGATTCTTCGGCAGCTACTTTTCCTGCTCCCGACGAGCACCCATTTGATTAGTTCATTCACAGAGTTATAAAAACTCAGCGTTTCCCTTTCTTGCCCGTGGTTCTTCGGTGAGTGAAATGTTATTAACCTATATACCCTACCTACCTTCTTCATTTAATGAATAGTTACTTAATGGGAATTCGTTCTCTTCTATGAGTTTTACTTCTGTAACTACTCTACCGTTTTAGCAATCCACGGTCGACAACATTTGATACCTCATAAATATTAATACACTTGTCAACATATGTAAATCAGTTGGATGGATATACTCACAAAACAACTATCATAACTTTGTCAAAACATATTAAAGTAAACACATTTAATATTTAGAGATATTGGTGGCGAGATACAGAAGCTGTCAACCATGGAATTTCGAAAACCAGTTGCAATGACTATTAAACTTGAATAGTGCGAAGACCCTGCAGCACTTGGTTGAGATAGTATACTGAATTCATCGTATGATGACTCTCAATAAAACACAACTAGAGTAAACCTCGTGGGCTTGAATCTTCGTTTATTACATCCATTAAACTATTAATACAGTGGCGTGTAGTTAGTATCACGTTGCATGTTTAATTTATAGCATGGTTATTTTTTATTGTACATACTTATTGAATCTAGTTACAGGCTGATTTATATAATATGTTAGCTGACTTCGTGCAGTACATGATAGTTAATCTACATAGAACGACAACGGGATCATATCAAAATAACAATACCAATTATCGAGTAAGTTATTTGGAATTATTATCAGCATAATGTTTTTAAATCCAGGATAGCATATCGATGGCTATGTAAGAAAAAGTCTGAGAATACAAAAAACGAGTTCTCATACTCAATATGGCGTAAAGTTACAAAGTGTGTAATTACGATTAGTGTACTCATGTTTGAGTAGCGACTCTAAAATGTATGTGCTCCTCCCCTGTAAACACATGTCGCTTGATTTGACTTGTTAATAATGCAATTATTGCATAGATGAACTATACCCTCTTTATTGCTTAATGCTTATTCATCAGTGCTAAAATAGCTTTGCGCATACATGTGTCATGGTCGCTTTCGAAGTAACTACTATGTATGCGATAATATGGGAACATACTTTTTACCAATGGTTTAGGAAAAAAATGCCGTCATTGTATTGTAAATATAAATACACACGTGCTTGTTTTTTTTGTTTGGTCTAAGGCAACTGTTGGTTGATTCATTAAGACTAATTGTTATTACACCTAAACCTGATGTGAAACCACCATATTCTCGTATAGAAAACTAAGATATCTTCTTTGAGATAGTGCCTAAGTGAGAAAACCGTACTTGTAAAACATTTTTTTTTACATTTAGCATATAATATGTATGCACTGTGCAGGTCACAACCACACTACATCTATGGAGTGGAGTGAACCGGTCTCCATCAATCAGTCGATGAGCGCAGGTCCCTTGATGTAACAATTAAAAGTGACGACGTTCTTTTGTTTTGTTTCTAGGTGAAGATCTGGTTCCAGAACCGGCGGAGTAAATACAAGAAGATGATGAAGGCGGCGCAGCAAGTCGTGACGCAACCGAACAGTGGCAACGGTGGCGGTGGGGCGCAGCAACATGGCCTGCTGCCCAACAACGCGCCACATACGCCGGGGACGTTACCCGGCTCAAATAGTCCACAGCCGCCGGGAGGCGGGATCATAGGTGAGGATCGCCTTCATTTATTTATTTATTTATTTATTTATTTATTTATTTATTTATTTATTTATTTATTTATTTATTTATTTATTTATTTATTTATTTATTTATTTATTTATTTATTTATCTATCTATCTATTTATTTATTTTTTATTTATTAACGTCGTTTTGTGGCAAACGCACCTATTTTGAAAAAGTCACAATTTATTGTTTTAAAATAAAACAAAATATATACTCATGGCATAGCCACAACACACAAGTCTATTTTTTTCTTTTTCAGGGAAAACTTTCATTCAACATTCCAAGAAAAGTACAAACCAAATCAGTATTTTTTTAATGCAAAAATAGATGCATCACATTGTTTAATACGATTTATTAGTGTGAAATCTCTATAAACTAAAAAAATATTTGTAGAATCTAAATAGTTACACAATTATTTCGATGTCCTTGTCGTTGTTTTTGTTTTTGTTTAGTTTTGACTTGGAGCGTTGAGAAATTACTTCTGGTGTGATTTTAAAATCTTGTGACACAAGGCAACACAAGGCAAGAAAGTCTTCTTCGGATTCGTATGCGTACATGAAGAAATTGCTGGCCTAGGAATAGGTCGTAGAATGAGCACATTAGAATCATTTGTAGAAATAACTTCGTAGCAGTATAAGTATATGTTATGAAGTTTCGACCATAGAATCATTATGAAGAAATAAATATTTGCAATATAAGTATGTTATGAAGTTTCGATCATAGAATCATTTGTAGAAATAACTCATTTGCAATATAAATACGTTATGAAGTTTCGATCGAAGATTCATTTGTAGAAATAACTTCTTTGCAATATAAGTATGTTATGAAGCTTCAATCACAAGTATTGATTTTCAAAGCCACGTCATAAAACGTTTAGTAAACAACCATTCTCATGGTACTAAAAGCGCCAGTATTTCCGACTGCAGCGCCCAAGTGGCTTCGCTCGGGAACTATCAACTGACACAAACAAGTTTATTTTGACTCCCTGACATCCTCAAGTCGTAAAATGTCATTAAATTACTGCAGCTGGCTTTCAACAGGTTTCATCAATGATTCTGTCACCGAACTAAAAAATAATATTTGCATTTACTGCCGGTATTATTTCATTCAACGCAATAAATAACCTATATAAAGTCTAGGATTACAGTTTAATGTCATCCTTAACTAATAAAACCATTTCAGTCTTATTAATTATACTTGGCAGCTGCATGCAGATTGCATTAAATAAAAACATATCTCCATGGTATCAATATCAACTTTAACTGCAGTCTGCACATATAGTTAAATTGATGTGTGATTATTTAATGATTTAACACGAATTCATTCGTAAAAAGTAATATTTTTGTGCATCCTATGATTGCAGTATTGCTCGGTTTATTGTTCACCATTTGAAATGAGTAAACTTAAATATCACTTTGCCTGTCTAATCATCAATACACTTCATCATAACATTCAATTGCTACTGACTTATGTGCTAGGAATGTCGCGATACTTACAATAACTAATAATAATAAATTAATAATTCATTAGCTCATTGTCATTTTAAAATACAAGTACAAATACAATAATAGAAATCATACATAACTATTTACATATCTACTAAAATCTTTATGCATCAAATTATTCTTTTACAAATTTAATCCATTTAATATGTAAAAGGCATGCGCTGTTCGCATAACCTGTACTCAATCTAATTTATTATATAAACGTTATAATTGTAATTATTGTCGTTCGTATTGATTATTAAAACTAATCACATAAATCAATGTGGCTTACTCTCACTCCTATCACATGAATGGAATACTGGATGTGTCAAGTCAACCGCAAGATTAATGCATATATAGACCGAGAGCTCGCAACATAAAGTCTCCCCTCATAGGGTACATATGGTTTGACCATTGGAATAGAAGCGGAAATTCAAGTCAATTTCAAAAATGCGCGTCTTACAAGTCAACGTTGGGGCGTTTACCCGTCAGACGCCCCCAAAGTGGGCCCCAAAAAAGGTCAAATCTGTCCCTATTAAGTATACATGATTGAAACATAAACAAAATTATAGAAGAAGATAGCCCAAAAATGAATATCACTCGTCAGACGGGCTGCGATGGGCCGTTGACCCGTCAGATGCCCCCAAAGTGGGCCCCAAAAAAGGTCAACTCTGCCCTCATAAGGTATACATGATTCAAACATACGTCATTTTATAGGGAAAATTACTAGAAAAACGAATATCACTCGTCATACGGGCTGCGTTGGGCCGTTGACCCGTCAGATGCCCCCAAAGTGCCCCCCCCAAAAAAGGTCAAATCTGCCCCTATTAAGTATACATGATAAAAACATAAAAAAATTATAGAAGAAGTTAGCCCAAAAATGAATTTCACTCGTCAGACGGGCTGCGATGGGCCGTTGACCCGTCAGACGCCCCCAAAGTGGGCCCTAAAAATGGTCAACTCTGCCCTCATAAGGTATATATGATTCAAACATACGTCATTTTATTGGGAAAATTACCAGGAAAACGAATATCACTCGTCAGACGAGCTGCGTTGGGGCTTTGACCCGTTAGGTAACCTCCAAAGTTGGCCCCCAAAGATGTCGAATCTGCCCTTAAGACTGTTTGCCAAGCTCGGGCTATCTTTTTTTACAATGATAAATGCCCTTTTAACAACACGCTTGATCGTCAAATCCAGCTAATTTCACATACAGAACGTACCGTTTTTTACCTTAAATTTTCATCCAAAAATCTGCATTTTTGGGAGGCTGTTCAGAAAGGATGAGCGTGTGTCGCTATCTAAGCACATTTTGAGATTAAAAATAATTGTCTCCTACACAAAATTGGTAAATTACTACAAATTAACAGTTTGGTGTCTTATTTTCGGTCAGTTAATAAGAAAAGTGATACCCCTTATTACACATTCTTTCTTAACATTTTAGTGCAAAGCACAACCCGATAGGACCAACGATAGAGCTTCCAAGTGATCCATACTTGACCTCTGCGCTCTGCGTCAAAGCCTGGTTTTCTCGAGCTTAGCCACCTTGGTTTTATTGTATAGGCAACTATGACGCTGTTAAATTGGTTCCATAGACAGAAATTAAAAAAAAAAACATCATATATATATATATATATATATAGAGAGAGAGAGAGAGAGAGAGAGAGAGAGAGAGATGTTAAATACAGACCAAGATGGTTCCTGGATGATCTGTACCCTTTGTCACTTGATGAGATTATGCAATGCGATTTAGAAGTAGAGGATTTCGATGAGGATGATGACATAGATGTTTCGGAAGCAGCGTACATGATGTAAATATTATAAAATGTGATTAAAGTTTTTTTATTTATTCTAATCCTCAATTATCTTTTAACTTATGAAAAGTATTTGCATGTTTCAACACACTGTTAAAGATTATTATGTATGTTTTGATATTTGAAGTTAATTATACCAAACCAATTTATAATTATATTCTAATCTTCAATTGAATGTAACTTATATAAACTACTTGTATGATTTAACACATTACAAATTCTTACTTGTGATATGATGATGATTACTTCTGAAGATTACTATGATAAAAAGTTGAAACATACGGTGATAACGAATGTATGGAAGTTTTGATGTTTGGAGACATACCAATTGATATATTCTAACCCTCAATTGTTTGTAACTTATAAAAACTATTTACATGACTCAACACATATTAAAGATTATTGCTTAATAGGTGAGCATATTATGTTAATTATTTACGTAACTTATGATTACTATGATATGATTACTTATGTGATAAAATTAATTGATTGTCAATGATTTTCTTGTATCGTTATACAATATGCAATAGTTTAAGCGATATACTTTAATAGGCAGAATCCGTATAGTATCATGTAACAAAGTAAATTAAACACAACTCTTCATTTGTAAAAAAAATTAAATTAAAACACTCTTTTAACAGTTTAAACCCTAACCCTATACCCTATACATACACCATTATTAATTATATAATTACCATAAGACGAAGTATAACATGTCTTCCTGATTTATTCATCGATCTAGATATTCCGAAAAAATAAAAAAGTGGTAGTTGCAGGGCTCAATGACCCAAAATATGCTTAAACATCATGACTACATATTATCGCACAAATCCGATTGAATCCAACATAATTTCGTAAGTATTCGAGACAAAACAATTTTTAAACAGTTTTTTTTTTTGGGGGGGGGGGGGCAAGTGGCGGGCCCAACGCAGCCCGTCTGACGAGCGATATTCGTTTTTCTAGTAATTTTCCCTATAAAATGACTTATGTTTGAATCATGTATACCTTATGAGGGCAGAGTTGACCTTTTTTGGGGCCCACTTTGGGGGCGTCTGACGGGTCAACGGCCCATCGCAGCCCGTCTGACGAGTGATATTCATTTTTGGGCTAACTTCTTCTATAATTTTTCTTATGTTTTAATCATGTATACTTAATAGGGGCAGATTTACCTTTTTTGGGGGGGCCACTTTGGGGGCATCTGACGGGTCAACGGCCCAACGCAGCCCGTATGACGAGTGATATTCGATTTACTAGTAATTTTCCCTATAAAATGACGTATGTTTGAATCATGTATACCTTATGAGGGCAGAGTTGACCTTTTTTGGGGCCCACTTTGGGGGCGTCTGACGGGTCAACGGTCCATCGCAGCCCGTCTGACGAGTGATATTCATTTTTGGGCTAACTTCTTCTATAATTTTGCTTATGTTTCAATCATGTATACTTAATAGGGGCAGATTTGACTTTTTTTGGGGCCCACTTTGGGGGCGTCTGACGGGTAAACGCCCCAACGTTGACTTGTAAGACGCGCATTTTTAAAAATGACTTGAATTTCCGCTTCTATTCCAATGGTCAAACCATATGTACCCTATGAGGGGAGACTTTATGTTGCGAGCTCTTGGACTAATAGATTATCCTCTTTTTGCTGTTGCTATATTCCTACTGTTTTTTATCGTACTCGTTTGCAAGCCGCACTTGCTTTGTTCATAACACGAAGTACTGTGAAACACAAACAGTTTTAAAACAACCAAGTATTGATAATATGTTGATTTTTATTTTGCTAGAGCCTATACTAATTACCTACATTGCCAGGCCCTATACAAATTGTGTAATTTAACAACCTTTCATTTATAATGCTCGAAGGTCCAGAAGACTGATGATCTACAATCCTTGTACCTTTCTTTTATAATGCTAGAAGGTACAGAAGACTGATGATCTACAATCCTTGTACCTTTCATTTATAATGCTAGAAGGTACAGAAGACTGATGATCTACAATCCTTGTACCTTTCATTTATAATGCTAGAAGGTACAGAAGACTGATGATCTACAATTCTTGAACCTTTCATTTATAATGCTAGAAGGTACAGAAGACTGATGATCTACAATTCTTGTACCTTTCTTTTATAATGCTAGAAGGTACAGAAGACTGATGATCTACAATCCTTGTACCTTTCTTTTATAATGCTAGAAGGTACAGAAGACTGATGATCTACAATTCTTGAACCTTTCATTTATAATGCTAGAAGGTACAGAAGACTGATGATCTACAATTCTTGACCTTTCATTTATAATGCTAAAAGGTAAAGAAGACTGATGATCTACAAATTCTTACTAATACAAGATGATGATCTACAATCCTTGTACCTTTCGTTTATAATGCTAGAAGGTACAGAAGACTGATGATCTACAATTCTTGAACCTTTCATTTATAATGAACAAAGGTCCAGGACACATTGATTATCTTCAATGTCAAATCATTTTCACTTCCTATATTTTGTTTTCCTCAAAGTCCAAGCTGTTTTTCTCTCACTAGTTTCATCTCTAATGTTGCTTGTTTACTCTTTCCTTAATTTTGGTTCTTCAATTTAAATATTAAAAAATGCCCAATAAATATTCTAAATGTTTTCTTTTAGCTGCGTGTTCTGCATGGCATTGGCTGGTATCTTCAGTAAAGGAGTTCACCAAGGAAGGTTGCTAGGTCCGTCCATCCACTAAAGTGTTTCTCTTTCTGTTTCTAGGCGGCGGTGGTTCGTCGTCCGGTTCCCAGCACTCGCCTGGCGCCTACCTGCCCCACGTGGGCGGCCACCAGCCCCAGCCCCAGACCCCCACCCCCAGTTCGACCCCCGTGAGCGACATGTCCCCCCAGCCCCCACACGGCATGTCCGGCTCTCCCCCTGTCGTGTCCTGGGACATGAAGCCCAACGTCGCCGCCCACCACCCCCTGCCCCACCACCCCCACCACCACCCCGGCTACATGCCGCAGTATTCCTGGTACCAGGCGGACGCGAACCAAGGACTACTCACGTAAGTCTTTTCTATTATCTTGATCTCAATTTAACTTGTATATTTTCTACAATCTATTCCTTCTTGGAATTATTTCATTTCACAATGACAAACAACCACGACAATTCTTATAATTGTTTTTGAAGTTTGAACATAAAATATTGGTAAACTAATTCAATAATATAATTAATGTGTTTTTGAGGAAGAAAAATATTTAAATAAGTCTTTGATAGCAACTGATAAATCTAACGAAATTATTAAAGAACACCTCTAAACTTCTTAGTTTCTACAAAATGTGGTTGCAGTTCTTTTAAAAATGAAACTCTCATTACATTGTTTATTCCACTAATAACAACCACGAAACAAAAACATTTTTTCTGAATTAAAGTGTTTTTGTAAAATAAGGCCAACATTATTTATTTTCTATAATTACCTTAAGTAACTAAAACAAAATACGTAAAACATACATGCTCAGATATGAAAGCCTAGTAGCACCATTCAAGCAAGTAGGAGACACGGGTTCGACCCCACACGTGACTAAAACGATCGAAGGCAGCGAAATGACTCAAAATATATATTTTCTCTAATCATCAATATGTTATTTATATATTATAATACGCACGACTATATATATGTGTGCTTTTCACCACAATAAACCGTTTATACGTATGTACAGCTTTGTTCCTTTCCATTTCCATTGTAGTAATTTTTGTACAGATACAACCCAAAAAAACTACTTATTCACTGGAAATAATTGCAAAAAAACGTGCAGCAAACAGTTGTTAAGGAATGAATGTCACGTTGTACGAACAGGATTGAATCATTTGCTTACGTAAACTAGAAGGACAAAAGATCCCAGGTCGCTTAGCACGCAACAGCCTATGTGCAGGATGCGGTAGAGACATGCACTACACCTATAGTCACACATGCAACTGCACTGGAGTTGTTTGTATTACAGTCTAGCCTTTATTAGTTCTGTAAAACGCTACGGCTTGTTTCTGTGTAGTAGTGGAATGTGTCAGCATGAGATTTATGGGTGAATAATAACATATATTGTAACTGATATAATATGGTATAGTTGGGCCTAGTTTATTGGGTAATAAAACAATATGAGTTACATAATAACATGTATACCTGTATTGGCCCTATGATTATGAAACTTTAAGTTACAGTTTTTAAAAAACACATTAAAAATAACAATGATAACAATTTCCAGCACACAGACAAATTAATAAAAATATTAAGATAAAATAATATTGGTTGAAGGTAATATATTACATGAAATTGTGCTTCACCATTTTTTTTTGTCCAAGGATTCATTTATATACTATTGAAAACGTTTATGAGGAGATACTCTATATCGCGTTTTTTTTTGTACTATGTGTTAAGGTTTAGGTCTTTTTAAATTATTTGTATCGCTAGTCTTCAAAGTTCTTAGTCAAAGTTATGTTGAACATGTGACATTCAAGGGTTTTGTCTGTAAATTATTTAACATTGTCGCGTGTGTAGAGTGTAGACAACACAAATTATAGTTTCTTTCCAGTTATTAAACACGTAATTAAAATAATTAGTAATTATTTTAAATATCGGTTGTGCTTTTGCCTGAAATGAAGTAGGCCTACTAAAATTTAAAATGATCGAATGGCATGATTTCATAGAAAGTTCTATTTTCTATACAATCTTGTCCTAATTTCTACAAAGCCAAAATCGGGGTCTTTGCTCCGATTGTATTGGCAACTTTGGGAGAAGGAGGAAAGAAAAACATTACTTACAGCTGAGTTGGTAAACGACTAACGATTGTCTTTCTTTGTTTACAGGCGAGGACTGCACGAGTCTTGGCCTAGAGAAATTCCCAGGTAGGTCCACATTATGATGTATTTTAACGTTGCCCTGCAAGCATGTGTGCTTTTTCTCATTCGATACACGTCGCATAGTTTGAATTTAAATTCATTTTATTTTATTAAAATTTGGATAAAATTATTTCAGAAATAAAATTTGCCCGAATGGGTTTTGAAATATGAACCATTATTCACGTCTAAAAATATATACAATGAATACATATTGAAGTAAATTTTTATTTTCAGTACAGCTCAATTAGATCCAGTTGTTGCATAGAATAGTGTAAAGTTTAATATGCCCCAAAGCAGTCAGCATAACTCAAATAACCAATGAGCAAAATGACAATCTAAAAATAATATTACAAAACTATTTCAGCAAATTAATTTACATAAGTTTTTTTCTTGAGTTGCATTATTGTTTTGGCAACATGCTATGATCTAACATGCTAGCTTGTGGTTGAAGCACAGACATGATCATCGGATGGTGATTCAGGTGAAGCTCCAACTAAATGTATAAGAAAAACATTACGCCAGTTATTTCACTATGCAAGCGCACTGCGCAACTGGCCATCATTAAAGGCAGAAGTTTGATGCGCGCAAACGACAGTCTAGCCATCCATGTACCTATTAACGTAGCTAGCTAATGTAGGCTACGAGAAAATGTAGGCTATGCAATATATCTTCCTTGCGTCCAGCCAAACAAGTTAAAAAATAGTGACAACCCGTACTGCAACAACTGACGTTTAACATTACTCTTCTTCTTCTTTTTCAGCGTCTGGCCGGCAGTTTAACGAAGAAATGAAACAATCAAAGACAATTATTTTAGTGTAAAGTTCATCAGAAGGTGTTTAAAAAAATTACAAACAGCTCGTAAAAAAGCTGGAACAATGTACAAATGTCGCTGTTTGTTAAGTTCTTTGGATTTGTTACCGTCCTGCTTAGGTTAAATGAGCGAAGAAACGTTTATACAATGAAGTGTCGACGACAACGTTTTATTTGGCGCGAGACCGTTTATTTTACGTGTGTGACGCAAGTTACGCGAGTGAAAATCGTGTTTTGTTTTTTCTACGGGCGGCCATTTTGTGATGGCGGCCATATTTGAGTGAGGCGAGTCAAATATAGGTGCACGGTATTACGAAGGTTTCTACCTACGACATAAGATGTGTTTATATTCTCTGGCGTGGGAATTATGTCTGCGAGAGGATTCATTCTTGTGACAGTTGAAATCAAGTGAGTTGGATGTGAAAGTAAAAACTACTTGGTTCTGACGAGACAGTGAGAGAGTACAAATGTCTCGGATACTTCACGAAATGAGAACGTCTCCTAATATCAAGTATTTGCTGCTAACATTCAGCTAAAAAAAAAAAAAACGATGAAATGTGTTCTAAAGAAGGTTTTTGTTTTGTATTGTGGAATAACAATGTAGGAATGTAAATGGATGTAATTGTATTTCTAAATGTGATTTAGATTAATTTCTTTTACTATTATAAAAAAAAAATCATTGGGGGCAAAAAATTGGAAAGAGAAATTGAACATTTTCACTTTTAAAAATTTAGTCTCGATTTATTGCGAAGCTGAGATAGATAAAAATATATCGCAATGAAATAATGTTATCGATTTAACTTAACTGCAGAGAAATACGTAAATTTTAATTTAATAAATGTACAAATTTGTGTTCTTGTTAAATTAATTATAAATAAGATTTAAGTATTTGTTTTGTTTTTTTTAATTCGGGATGGGTGAAGAAAAATGTGCCTCAGGCCTAAAGCAAGGATCTCAAGAACCTATTTTGCAACTTGTATCAACTTTTTCAATCCAATGTGATTCGTTCCGCAGAGCGAAGTATAATCAAGCCTACATTAGGCCACCCTTGAGGGGAAAACGATATTGGTGCAATACATACATTCCAACATGCCATTCATGCAGTAACATTCATTCCAATGGAAAGTTTCTAATTGCTTTTGAATTTTGACATCATAGATGCTAAGGTTTTGTAAGAAATTGGATCTAAAAGCCTCATACTTATTTCATACAAAAAGTGATTGTATTTAGTATTGTGAAAAAAAAACTTAAATGATTCCAAAAGTGAATTGACTTATTTCCTTCCCAATCTTTCTTTAAACAAACGTTAAACGTCTGTTTTATTTAAGTTGTCTTTCAATCAAAGCTATTTGGAAGAGACATACATGGATGACACAAAATGTAACGTGTGACGTTGTTGTGTTATAACGAAAAATTGTTTCGTAAAAAATTCTAGAATTAAATATAACTATTCTTTAATAATTATTGTAAGTTAATCGCTGACGTTGAGCAGCAAATTGTAGTTGTATTCTGTATTATATTGAAAATGTGGTTCATTTATGTAAAATACAGCAACTTTGAACGGATATTGGTGAATTAATTATTACCATCCCCATTGAATGTCCATCCACTCATCAAGAATGGGTACTAGGGGTCGCTGAGATTGAGGCAACTAAAATGCACGTTCTGAACGGAAAGTAATATTATTAGGAAATTTTGAATGAATGTTATATTACCTTTCTATTGATATCCACACTTTTTTTTTACAAAGAATTTGCCTTGTAAGTCATTGCGAGACATAAGTCCAGAAAGCTAAAAATGGAAATGACAAATCGTCTTAATTTCATAGGGATGGTAGGCTATACGTACTTGCGTGCATTAATGGAAACTAAAACTATGAGGACCGAGTTACGTACATAGTAAATTACTATGAGATATTACATTCATAATCATAGCAAAGCACTATTGAGATATTAGACCTACATTCATATTAAAAACCATTTGTAAAATTATTAACGAGACGTTAAGCAATATCCAATCAATCAATTAACTCTGAGAAAAGGAGAAAATATAAATCAACCAATCCTCTTTGTTTGTTGACTCGTTGAGTATTTTTAATAATTCAGTAAGAAAGTGAGATAGTACAAGTCGGTAATCAGCGCCTCCCCTTGATGTAATTGAATGACATGATCTCTGACCTCTGCCACTGTGACTAACAATACCCTTCGCCGCTGCTGGGAATGCCTGGGAGAGACCGTCAGTTACTATCCTAAGTCCATGGAGAAACAATGGGGTTGTGTATGGCAGACAGTCCATCCAGTCACGAACCGGAGTAATGTAAGACAAGTGCCAGGACCGAGACACAAGTGGTTGTACGCAGTCTTCAGGAGTACTTCGTCTGGGACAGGTAATACGGTACTTCTTTTAGACAACACTTACATGACGCTTACATTGTTTGTATACTATAGTATTGTAGCTAGCAGAGTTCTATTATTTTGGATTGAAAACACTTGAGTGTTTTTTTGTTGTAATTTACCTGACCGATGACAGAACAGGTCGGTCAGTGCACCTAACACTACCTAATACTTAAACACTTGAGTGGATAAAACTCTTTTGATTTCATGTTGGAATCAAAATAAATGTAATTAGGCAGCTTTTATATTGATAGCCGCCGCAGACAGTTATACATATTGAGCATTTAGTACGTAAATATTCTTTTACGTCGTCTTGATTAATATGTTTTGAAATGCCACCTAACTGTAAATGTATAATACAATCTACCTTTCCACTGCCTCTAGCTTCTTTTCATACGTTTTTGATAAAAAAAATTAAATAACCTGAACACAGGTGAAACCGACCATAATGAAAGCTAAGAGTTTTATCCAATATTACTTTTCAACTTTGTGTTGACAATAATGTAATTTACGCAAAAATTCAATACAGAAAAAAAAGAAGAATGCCAATTTTAGTAAATATGTTAATAGGGTATTAATTTCATAGGTAAGCTTTTAGCAGAGCTATGTGTTTGTCGATTATAATTACACGTCACATATCACATTGGAAAACAATCACAATGTACCAGATTGAACAAGCGTGAGCAAGGATAAACACTAATTGAATGCAGAAATTACATTTCGTTATTGTGTATGCATCTTATCTTATGTACTTATTTCTTTCAGTTGTCCTCCTTCGTTTATCAATTTTTGTAACTGAATAGTATAATTTTTTTTATAATTATGTATTTGTAATTCTGTATTTATTTATTTATTCTATATAGTGACACTATAAGATCATATTATATTGAACAATTTTGTTGAAATGTCTGATGATCTGGATTCGATTTGATGTAGGAGAAATTTAATGTTTTGTTATCCACAGAAAATAAAATTAAGCTGGTAATGTCGTGTTAGTATTATAGGCCTATACTTGCTCGGTTGGATGAGCTTGGGTCAACGTTTTTTGCAAATAATTTACACACTGGTGCAAACCACAACCTGATTTGACAATCGATAGATCTTTACAACGTTCCAGAATAAACCTCTCTTCTGCATGAAAGCCTAGTTTGTCCAAGCTTATTCAACAGTAAAAGCCTGGTTTGTCCAAGCTTATACAACAGTTAAAGCCTTGGTTTGTCCAAGCTTATTCAACAGTCCAGTTAACTCTCCATTATTCAGTAATTCGTTCTACTAATTACGTACTAAAAAAGTAGAAATACAACTAGACTAACAATAACTAATTTGTTTGTATTTATGTTTAATTAAATGATAATGAAAACAGTTCAGTCAGCGTAGGATTCTCGTGCGTGTCCCGTGCGTTATTTCACGCTTCCGTCTGATTTACTCGGTCCTTGACAGCTTTGAAAACCGAACTATTACACAATACAATATAGAAGTGTGTATGTGCCAATGACTCGAATATATTGTTTGCACAATGTATGTTGATTGCGTTGGTTTTATAGCACACCAAACTTGTTCATTCATATACAAACGATTTCTATTTTTATTTTTTTTAATAGTGGTGGTTACCAGAATAGAAAATATACAAGATTTTCTAACAATGGATACAGCTTTGGTCAGGATGATTTAATCGCGTCCACTTATTCTATCAATATGTTTGTGTTTTGCTTTTTATTCAGCTGTTCATAACAAATAAAAATACATATTTTCTTTGTCGGTTTACATTGTTGGTGCAATGGTGAAAATAACGTTATGCTATTATTTTATGAGTTCAAAATAAAATGCTTGACTGAATTTGACTTAAATATATTTTCGAAGGAGCTAAAACTATAAAGCTAAATATCTGCAACGTGTTGCAGTTATGATATATAACGCTATAGCATAGGCCTAAGAATGAGGTGCAAGTGGTCAAATATATATTTCACTTTCTTGACGAGAATATAGGTGAAATTGATCATAAGATAACGTATTTTACTCATCAACATAATTATTATTTTGTTAATTATAGCTAAAAATTGCAATTTCTCAAATCGCGAAAATTTTGCAAAACACCCTTTTTCAACATAAAATTATTATTTTACATTTCTGAGCGAACTATACTTTATATAAGGAAAGCAGTTGATTAAAAAATGTAAAAATCATAAATTCTCCACACGACGTAAAGCCCTACATTGACAACCAATGAATATCAAACAATCTAAACTGAGCTTGGAGTGTCCAATAGAAAGCTTTCTTCTAATATGTGTCCTGCCTGCCGAGAAGGTTGTCCAAGACATCAAACTATACTTATATAGAGGGACGGTTGCGTGTGTGAAATCTCTATGCCTAACGTGTAACAACGGCGGCAATGCTTTGACAGAGCGAGTGACGTAACTACATCTTATTCTGTGGACCGTCACCAGTTTATTATGACTTCATGGAGCGTCATCACTTGTTTAGCACAACTTATACCATGAGAGAATGTGTAAAAATTACAATACCGGTAAGTATACTACCACCTTTTTTTCAAAATCTACACAATTAAATCTGCCAGTTTTTCATACTTTTAACCCGGGTAAAAAGCTGCTTTGTTTTGTTCGGAACTGGTAGAATGTTTCCTTAGTAAATTCTAATAATTAGAAGGTTTTTTGTAATGGTTCAAAAATCAAATTGTATATAAAACCACGAAAATACACAAATTTTCGAGATGTTTCGGATATTTGTTTGCCTGTACTAGATTCAATTTGAACATGGTAAAAAAAAAACGGAAAAATGACAAAAAAAATCTTTTTTTAAAATAAAATCAAATTTGAGATTTAAAAAAACTTGGATGTCAACGTGGAATCCAAATAGAGCATTCTATTCCTTAACATGAAACATTCCCCAAAGATTCAAAATTCTTTAAAACAATCACAAATTTCAAATTCAAAATTTTGTGTCCCAGTCTTTTGCCATAAAAAGGGAATATATTTAATATTTTGTTGGAAACTGCGGTTAGGAATCATAAAACATAAGTATCGTAAAAATTTGAGAATACAATAACGATCGGTACAGGCCTTACTTTAATTTTAATTTATTCAAAACAACTAATTTGAACTCGTTCTGCCACTGCCACTAAGCAAAGCAACGGTGAATCATGTCTCCCACTGAAAATAAGTTCTTGGGCGTATCGAGTTGTTGCATTAAATGTATTTATAAATTTACTTTTATTTACCGGAATAAAAGAAGACGTTAAGAGGAGGCCGGCATGCTCATTTTATGCGCGCTTTCAAATTTCTCAGCTTCTTTTAGTCGCATCTATTTGTGATTTAATAAAATTGTGTAAAAATTAATTATGGAGGCTTCTATCATAGCACTTTTCCATTAATTGATTATAGAAAATTAAAAAATTAAATTAAATTTTCTAGAATTTAGAATCTGTCATAATGGACAAAAACACCCAAATAACTATACGAACTTTCTGATTGATCTATAAAACATATTGCAAATCTGATATGATAAGGGTGTACTTCATTATCATATATGCCAAGTTATTAATCCGTGTTAAAACTGTACAAATTACATTGAGATAATTGTGTTCCTGCAATTCATGATATTCGAGTTGAAACACATGTTTTTACAACATAAGACACATTTTCTTATAACTAAAAGTTGAGTCCCAATCCGACAATTTGTCTTCACCCTCGGATAGTAAGAGTGAAGTAAAGGGTAAAATAAATTAGTTTTCCTAGACCTGCTAATAGGCACATTAAAACATATGAATTGTACACATAAAACGAACAACATTTAAACCTACTCATTCATGGCTAATGTCTACTGGTTGCCAGCAACTTAAAATCATAATGTCATTTTATCATTCATCAGTAAGCTAAAAATCCTTTACCTTTAATTTTTATAATTTGATAATAATGAATCATCATATCATAATGAAGGATCAAGAGCAATTGAACAGAAGAAATTACAGGGATTGAAATGACTTTTACTTGATGGAAGAAGTGTATGTGAAACCCCCTTGGCGGTCAATTTTAATATTTTGAATTTATATCTTTGTATAGACTATTTGATGTCTTATGTTTTATATGTTTTTTGTCTATACCTCAATGTAAAATGGCAGCAATGCTGTATTTGAGTGAACCAATAAATAAATTTACCGGTAGACAAGTACACTAAAAACAAGACTCTTCAAGTGGTCTTCCAGCACTGGAAAGTGATTCCGAGTTACGACCAGTCTATCAGAACAAGACTTAGTCGGGGAGGAGCGAGAAGCGAGATAGGGTTCACAAAGCTCTCATCACAGCTAGAACTGAATAGCTAAAGAAAGGGAGGCGTACCTTATAACAAGAGCAAAAAGATTCCCTCTTCACAAAGGTATAGATAGATAGATGGGGTACTCGTACTTGATGTGTGTATAAAAAAACTACGTATCAAAACGCTTCACGGCATTATATTCACAATGAATGGCTCGGCAGCGGCACTAGCACACAATAGCCGTGGAGCCAATCAAAGAAGGGGCATTGTTCACACAACATTTCGGCTTGCGACTTCGTATTGAGCGCGGTACTTTTACCGTTGCCTTGAGTCGAGTCTTACTTCATTTCACAGTTAGCGCCGTCAACAAGGAACCATTATCTGATATTGCACGATTTAAGACATCGAAAAAACTCTTTACCTAATCCACGACAGTAGTTTTATTCTTTTGTACTTGGGTGCATTCGCTTCACAATCAAACGATTTTGTGTTGCTAAAATTTTAACATTTCTTTTCTTGCATTCTGTGAAGTTTAGTTTGTAGATAATTCAGTTTCAAGTGAGAGGTCAAATAATATCCCTGTCATTATGATTCACTCCATCATGTTCTCGGGTCAATAATTGGCGTCTATCCTATTCAGTTTTAAAAACTGACTCAAAAAGAACACTATAGTAACTCGAATTTTATTTTGTACCTTAACGTCTCTATTATTGCAAACTTATTTATAATCGAGACGATGAGTGGTGATATATTGATGATGAGGACAATTACAAAAAAAACATTCCTTATGCCTGCCTATACTCGCGTCCATAGTGGCATACGCTTCTGAACAGAGCATTATAATGGTTTGTGTACAAACTCATTATATTGTATATTTTGTATTTTGTTACAAAACGTGTTATGATCCAAGGCTGTAAAAACTTATATATTATTCGGTGATCAAATCTTGATTCTTGAGATAGGATATTAAAATACAAAAAGGTCAAGAAAAAGATGTCAACATTCAGTAAACGAAATAAAATTTGCAGTATTCAAAAGCAAATTCAAACATTTTAAATGCGTTTTAATAATTTTTTAGCAACAATAATACATGATTGTATGCTCACTTATATTCTTGGTATAATTGCCGTAAACATGTCTTGAACTTCGCTTAGTAGTCAAGTTCTTAAACAATCTTAATAGTACGTAAACAATATCACGCTTAATTAAGTGAATATGAAGTAATGTTGGCAAAATGTAACGTTGAATGCATGCATTGCACTTGAATTGCTTTTGAATTGTTGACTTATGTATAGTTATTAATTTTAGATTTGCTCAGTCATTAATAATTTTTTATACGGTATAGAAAATCTGAAACGTTGTTAAAATAATTATATTTGATGTGTACTTACATCTGATTTAGTTTTTGGTTATATTGTTGCAAGAGGTATTTAACATTTTGTATTGAGAACGTGAAGTGTTGATATGCCCGTGAACACCCGTTTTTTTTCTTTTTCAAAAACACTTGTTATGGCCATGGGGGGTAGGGGGGGGGGGGTTATAGCTAGCTACCTCTTTCTTGGGCTCTTTACAGACCTGTCATGTTTTCTTTTCCTTCCATTTCTTCATCTCCTTCGATAAAAAAATTATATGAAAATACAAACACATATTGATTAACAAAGATCTTCAAGTAGGGAATATGAAAATATGCAGTTCTTATGACTATAAATAAACAAAATATATCAACAGTTAAAACCCACTTTTTACCGTTTTAAAGAAGTGTCAAATTGGTTTGCCCCACTCTTTGCAGCACCCTATATAACATTCGTTCTACTGCAAGACGTAAGCTCAATTGTTCATTCACAAAACGTTAAATCGCAATACAAATTTCTAAATCGGATCGCGCAACCACCTTACATCACACAAGATCAACTTTCATACCTCCATCAAAAATAAGATGACGTACAGCGAAGACAGAATAATAAAATATTAAAAGACCGATATAGAAAGAGATTTGCGAAATTCATCAACCATCCACAACACAACACGCACAAAACATGCAATAAGAAACGTGATCTGAGAGGTTCTTTTTTAACAGTTGTCTGGGGGGATGGGATGGGATGTTGTCCTGCATGCGGTAGGGGATGTAACCTGATAAGCCACATCCATTGAGGGGCCTACTATAGCTCCGTGCAGTATGCAAGAAGGACAATGAGCCGCAGGAAACATCAAGAACGCTGGACAGGGCGGGCATGCGAACATCGTGCAATCGTGAGACGATCGCGGTACGCACTTTCTTGTACGAATAATTAGTGAGGCTTTACCCGCTAAATTACTTTGCTACTTTAATATATTCTGTAAGTTTAAGATGACACGAATCTAAAATGACCATTTAAAAAAGTTTAAAAAAAGTGTGACATGAGACGTATACTACATAGAGGTACGGCTCCCTTGATCACTGCGAGAACAGCCCAACCTGCTTGCACAGCTTATACTTGGTTCCCTATACTAAGCAATCTTAAGTTACCAAACGTACTCATATAATTATATAGAAAGATTCTTGAACCTGTGCAAAAATGTATTTACAACTAAATGCACAAAAAAGCAGTTCCTATCTTATAGAAATCTACGTATGTAAATGCAAACTGAGTGTCTAAATTTTGCTACAAAAGAAAACTTTGCGAACTGAAAACACCCGCTGGAATATTTTACTAAGTACGTCATGTTATTGATGTAACTTATAGTTTTTTTACTAGAACCGCTCTTATAGGTTCCAGGATGTAGGAACTGAAAAACACGTACATAAGAATGTTATCAGAAGAAAAATAGCTGCAGAAATCAATGTTGACAAAGTTTTGCGGGGATTTTTGTACAATTTGTTGTGGATAAAATTCAATTTTTTCTGTATAACTAATTAGATAGTAATTTATCATTCAGTACAATATTTGGATGAGCGTAGCGAGCGAAGCGAGTGAAGCGAAGACTTCAATTTCACTGACCCCAAAAAATTTAGCTCGGGTGTTTTTTTTTTTGTTTTTTTTTGTTTTTTTGTTTGTTTTTTTGTCTGTTTGTTCGCTCTCTACCGGGCAAACGGCATATGCGATCTTGATGAAAACTTGACAGGACCTTCGAAATCTCTGAACTTAGACTTGCTACGTTTTTGGGTACAATCGAAGAAATATTTCTCATGAATATCGTACTTTAACGATTTTTTTCGATTTTTAGTGCGATATTTTCGTCACATTTTGGCCGATTCTGACCAAACGGGTGGGGCTACAACGTTCATATTGTACATGGACATTAAGGTAATGGTGATGTATTGCTTTCTGAAAAAAAAAAAAAAAAAGTTAGCCAGAATCTATAGAAATAAAGCTTTTAATATAAGTTTTTTTGATTTTTTGGGCGATTTTTTCGTGCCATTTGGGCCAATTCTGACCAAACGGGTGGGGCTACAACGTTCATATTATACACGGACATTAAGGTTATGGTGATGTAGTACCTTTTGAAAGAAAAAGTTGAAAAAGTTAGCCAGAATCCATAGAAATAAAGCTTTTAACATAAGTTTTTTACGGTAAATTATACCAATTGACAAGAAACAAAAGAAACTTGACAACATTCACCTACAATGCGTAGGCAGCAAAACAAAGCACTTGCAAAAGTAAAGTTATCCCACGCAAACTAAAACCTTTAAAAAGCTCATCCATCAACGCGGCGGGACTTTAGCGTTTTCTAGTTTAGATTAACGGAACGATATTGTAAGATTTTCTTAGTTAGTATGTATTTGTTCGCGCCAATGTCAGTAGTTCGTAGTATAGTTTGGAGTTGATTTTATTTCGCGCTCAGTCTCGTATTTGTGTCTGATTCACCTGTGTTCCGACCACCCCACCTTTCCCCTTGTCTACATAATATGACTAGTTATCAGTGATATCTCTTTGCTCTCTGTCAGTCCGTAAGCTCGCCTTCCAAGGGTGCAGTTCTAGTGTATTCTATCTCTATGTCGGTGCAAAGTGTACAGTGTAAAGTGCAAACAGTGAATAGTGCGCCCTAGCCTCGCTCTTCTTCACCATTCGCACCATTTGCCTCCCAGTGTACAGTGAGTGAGTACACCATATTATTGTAAACTTTCTGGATTCGATTGTCTATAAAGATGTTTCTTCCTAAGGTTCTTAATTCTTTCTATCTCGATCAACACCTGGCGCCAATGCTCTCGATCGCTCACATGTCTCAGTCGGTAACTTGCATCTTTCTCTTTCTCTAAAAAATGATACAATCCACTATATTAATTAATCTTAGGCCTCGGACCATTCACAGTATAGTAAAATACATACATTGTAACGTTGGATGGCTATAGTATCATTAGTTTGGTTTTAACACATGTTTGATGTGATCATACCATTTCATTAATATGACGATATACTTTTGTACATCCTTACGAACAGTTAATGAACTGTGAACGATAATGCAATGTAAAATATATAGATATCGTGGGTATATACGGTCTGTAATGTGACTATGACGAAGAATATGTCTGAAAGTAATTTTGATTTCTAGTGGTTTGATTTGTTTTAAAAGAAAGGCTGCTCGATGGTGGCTGGCAGAAAAGTGGTTCAGAGTAAATATCCACGAACGCAAGATAATACGCGCAGCGTTGCAATATTAGAGCTTGCATGGGCTGAGTAGATTCCACTGCCCCTGAAGACGTAGGATTATTAACATCATGTGTGTGTAACAAGACTATTTAGGACGAGTAAAAGTGTGCCAATTTACGAGTAGGGGCTACTTAAATCACCAAGTAGTGACACATGTGGTGTCAAGGTTATATACATGTTATATTATGTATTACTCTACTTCTCTACAACGTTGTATCGGTCACTGTAAGTTTGTCTGCTGCGCCAATCCAACTCAAGCTTTAAGATTATTAGGTCCATGCAACCATACCGTGCAAAGCATGCACTTCCTCCCTTCAGCGACAGCCAAACAGCACGCAATGAAAAGTCGAGAATGTTCAAATGACAACAGCTGAGTAATTCAATCGTCCAAATGTCCTAAATTAAACTTTATATTACATAACGCCTGGATTTCTTATTCAAACGGTAGGTTTAGCTATGAAGTACATGCATTTCCATTGTAAACAAAATATATGCTATTTTGGAAATTACTATTGCATAAACGTCATATTTTGTAAATCAGTTTCATAATAATTTAATAGGGAACATTAATAAAATAACAAATGTACCTACTTTTATTGTCAACGGTCTACAAAATGCAGATGTACATTGTTCAACTCACAGCTCCAAAGATATTTGTCTAGAGAGTGTCAGTGGCATGCAATGCAATTAGTACGGCCTGTATAAAGTCTACTTGTCCTGGGACCTGGGATGACTGACATAGATGAAAGACTCGAGAACAAATCGAACACGTGCTCCCATCATATTGCTAGGTTGGTTACATGTCTTTCAAGATGCACTTTTTTCGAAATTTTCTCATTTCTGATTGAAGTGCAAGATTCAAGATGTTTATTGCCATAGAGAAATATATACATGTAAAAATTGAATTAGGCAAACACATTAAAAATAACTACTAAATAACAAATTAGCATACTTATACAGTTTAAACTACACATCCTACACAAATAATAGATGTTCGTCAAGTAATAATTATAATAGTTTTTCATTTATCCTCTTGCTCAGTCGTGAAGAGAATAATATGCTTTGTTTAGCAAGATATTTTTGACTGTTACTTTAAATTTGTCACTTTCTGTGATATCGTTTACGTCATTAGGGTGTTTGTTTAATAGTTTGATTTTGAAATAGAATTGATTTGAGATAGTTTTCTTCTATGGGTTGAAGGTGAATGTTGTTAATTTGTCTTGTTTCATATGAAAGTATTTCTTTGTTTTTCATTAAATGATGAATGTTTTGTTTGACAATAAGTACTGATTGATAATTATTGTACAAACTGTAGGGTTAGAATATTTATAGAATTTTGAAAATAGGTTTACAATTTGTAAGTGGATGAGCTCTTACAATAAATCTAATATTACGTTTTTAGAGATGATGTTAATGAAGGTTAGCGACGATTTTGTTTAATACCCTCTGTTATATTGAAAGTCTATACTCTATACTATACGCTATACAGTGTGTCATTTCCTTATTATACAAGGTAACCAATCAATCACACACAAACATCGTGGAAGTTGCTTCGTTATGACACTGACTCACTCGTTGTGATGTTACTATGTTGGTTTGACGAGTCTCGATATGTCAGCATTCATTCATTCAGTCATCACTCACACCGCTTCATATTTGTCATCTATAGCACACTCGTCCTGGCTAAATTATGTCATGTTTCTCCTTGACAATGATCGTATTCGTCGTTCTCACCGGACGGACAGACATGACAGACAGACCGACGATGTCATGGGAGTTGAGTTTTTTCTATGAGTTTATTTCTGATAGGTTGTCATTCAATCTGTCAACCGGGTTGCCTTTGTAGGTTTTACATAATTTATATTTTACTCTTGAAATCGCCAAGTAATATATCAATATACGTTTGAATTTGCGATGCATGTCATAAAATGTTCGTTTTCGAATTTGTAACGGTGTAGTGCACAATCTGAGGAAATATTGTTTAAAATAATGGTCCTGTATAGTGTGTGTATCTTTATTCGGAAATATGTTTTATTCTACGAATAATGTGTACAATTTATGTGTATAATTGTGTGTACGACTATGTTTTACTGATTTCATTGAGATAAACAATACAAAATAATAAATAGTATTACAAAATCGTTAAATTTGTGAATGACAGAAAAGTCACAAATTTTCAATTGAGCGAATTTTGAAGGGACATCTTTTTTATTTACAAAATGGAAAGAACCGGAAACAACAAACAATTGACACAGACAAAATGACTATGAACTTATCGTATATTTCATAATAACACGTTATAAATGAGAACATGAACCACTTTACCTATGAGAAAAAAGTGCAGCCTTATAAGCTGGCCACAGAATAAGTGCGTCACTTGGCTTAAGCGAGGCTTAAGGAGTTAGGACGGTCCCTTCCGGACGAACTGTGTGGTTTGGAGGTTGGTCTAGCTAGACTAGTTATACGGGTTCCTCCGCCAGCCTGAACCGCCTAGTTTGACGTGATCAGAACAGAAGAGTTTAGAACCGTCGTTAGAACTAGTCTGACATTCAACTTTATCAGCTGCATTACTACAAATCGTTGTGTTCAACAAGATGAGGAATTTATTAATGGGAGATCTGTGTGAAGGTATACCAAAAATGTGATTTTCCAATTTTATCAAATAATTTTATAATGCCTACTTCTGTGTAAAATGCAACTTGTTTGAAAGAAATTGGACTGTCCGTTTATGTTTTGTGATTTTTTAAATATAAGGTTGTGAGTTTACTTTCTCATCAGATTTATAATATATCGCCAAAAAAATATCTATCTTCCCTAGAAAAAATTCCCCTTTTTTTATAATATATATTTCAATGTGTGGCTGATTCTGAGGATCCAAATGACCTGTCATATGGAGCTAGGCTGATATTAACAACATTTTATCAGAATACAATAAGGTAAATCCTAATATTAAAAATTGGCACATATTTTCTAAGATCTACTTGATCAATTTGAATAAAATTTTCAGGATATGTCAATCATAGCAGTTTACAAAACCCCTAGCAGAATAAATAATTTGAATGGATAGTTTTCAAAATAATGAAGTTTTGTTTGGTAAAAAACCTCACAAAAAACAAAACAAAAAAATGCAACAAAAGCTTTAATTTTATTTAAAGTGTAATTTTTTTATCTAGGCTGTTAATTCTGCTAGGGTTATTACAAAACATAATACTTAATAGGCCCCTAACTCACAAAATAATTTAAGATTGCTAAATTGGTTTAGTAGATAACGGGGCATGAAGTCTTCAAATTTAACATTGTAGGTATATCCCATTCCCAAGTAAACGGGGAATAATTTTAGTTACACGTGCAATTGTTATTTAATTATTTATTTATTATTTATTTACATGACGCATTCAATTTCTACAAAACTATTAACATATAAAACTAGTCATAATTATAATTAAAGAAATATGATAGCAAGAGCAACAGAAAGAGTATTGCCCCGATAGTACTTTTGCTTGTGAAACAATAACTTTACCTATAAAAATAAATAAATAAAAAAGTTTGAATTGTTATTTCCTTGGTCATTTCGAGATTTCGGTGAAAATACAAAACTGTGGTCAAACTTTCGAAATAAATAAATTAAATTAAAATATTTCGAGTTTTAATTGTCAAATTTTCATTTATGTATAATACAGTGTAGCTGCTGTACAATAAACTACAACTATTCTTCTATTCTAGTGAAAACTGAAAACGATCACCAATACTTAAACAAATCTCCTTTCTTGTCCCCCACTATACCTTGGATCAGATGATTCAGATCAATATGATCGGTTCCTAGCTTGTCCTCACATATTGTTGTAATCGTATTTGTGTTAGCCATGCCATGGTGTCACGTGTCCATTATACCCTGTTGTCCGCGGACTACAATGTTAGATGTGCTTTTACATCTAAAAACATCTGATCCCAGCATGCGGTCTAGGCTTACATGGTGTAATCCATGGGGGAGCCTACCTAATAGAGTGGCCCTACTGTATACCTGGCTACATACAAAGCGCAAGATAATATACTCCCTTTCTGTATATCTGCATTCATATGCCGCCGCTGTGTTCAGCATATACACTCGCGAAGTACGCAATAGACACCAACCAATTATTACAAACGAACGGTAAATTGCTAATTGGACGAGGAACTACGGAATAACACATGTTGTTTTGTTTTATCTAAGGTGATGATGATTTGTTTCACAGGAGCTGAGATCGGTTAACTCATTGAAAATTTAAGTGAGTTTGTAGGCCACGCTAAATATAATATCTTTGAGTATGGAACCTTAGCATGCAACGATCAGCATCCAAATAAAAACTATTTTTTCAATTTTCCACATGGAATTACATTTTTCAAGTTCTCAAATCAATTAGGCCTAGTTCACGGATATTCAATTAGCATTATTACGTTGCATGCCCTGCATTTATCACAAACTTTGCAAATAAACCGTGCATGGATGTAACAGTAACGAAGAAATATATGCATAACATACCATAAAATAACTTTGATCGACTTTTGATAAATGACTTTTTGTTTGATTTAAAAATCCAAAAATTATTTTTTCATCATTTTGTATTTGTAGGAAATAAATTATTTTGATAGACTATCATTATATTGAGCATATCCTTGCTTTATCATCTTGTAGTATCAATAAGAAGCTCGTCTCCATTGTAAAAAGGTAAATGTACCAAGCCCAAGATATCAAATGTATTTTATAATATTTGTAACAATGATTATTTTAGCGTAGTCATATTGCAATCAAATCTTTTTTAAACATAATTTCATTAAATTTATTATTAATAAAAATAATTATTTATAAAATATTAACAATTCCACCTTCGGGAGTGTTTTCCTAAACAAATCGAGAAATTATTCCCTTGTTATAACAGATTTAAAGGGGGAAATGATAAAGTAAAGCATTCAATATAATGTAGCTCATGCGTGTGACCAGCCAAGCCATGGACCTTTATATCCACTTCGTAAACACTCCCATGCAATGCAGGGCGCACATAAGTGTGTCCGTGAGCTTCATAAATCCAAATCCCTCAGTAAAAGCAGGCTCGATTAACATTAACAACCATGCAGTGCAGCCTACATCAATAGTAGTTTTTTGCCCTCTCTTGACAACGGGGCAAACTTTTGAAAATGGAAGCCTCGCCGGCCGCCCTTTGCCCTTCTTTCGGGTTCCCATGAATGGAATCAAAGTGACGCTTGGCAGCATAAACCGCCAATCAGGGCTTAGAATGTAACCGGAACCACCAATCATAACCCTCAATTTAAAAATTACTCTCTTTTTTCGTGACGATTTGAATAAGAAGGTGACGTGACTTGATCGAAAGTTACAACACATGATATAGGTATTTTACAAACCACAAAACACTTGATACGTTTATTTAAGTAATCATCATTTTGCTTTGTCAAAATGTCAGGGATTCACCGTTCCTTCTATACCCACGGCAATTGAGGCCATGTTATAACATCATCTCAAAATACAATCGAGGGGGTACTGCACAATAAATTAGTTTTCAAAATCCAATCTCACCTCACACAAGACCCAACAAAAAGAACATTTTGGTGTTACAGAAGCAGGATTGCAGTGGGGCGTAGCGTTAAATAATTTGTGTGTAAAGTTTTTGTAATATGAGGAAAATAAATATATTAATATACCATTTCCAGATTTTTGTAATTTTCGTTCTGTGTATTTATTTATATGGAATTTCTGACCACACGTTTGTAAATCCGTTAGTGCAAGCTTGTACCAAAAACACATAATCTTCAATTTGAATGAATATAATTTTTGGATGAGCGTAGCGAGTGAAGCGAAGACTTCAATTTCATTGACCCCCAAAAAATTTAGCTCGGGTGTTTTTTTTTTTTTTTTTTTTTTTTATTTTTGTCTGTTTGTTCGCTCTCTACCGGGCAAACGGCATATGCGATCTTGATGAAAATTTTACAGGACCTTCGAAATCTCTGAACTTAGACTTTCTACGGTTTTGGGTACAATCGAAGAAATAAGTCTCATGAATATTGTACTTTTACGATTTTTTTCGATTTTTCGATTTTCGTGACATTTGGGCCGATTCTGACCAAACGGGTGGGGCTACAACGTTCATATTTTACATGTACACTAGGAAGCTTCGCAAACGCTTTTTTTAGTCGCGTTGATGGATGAGCTTTTTTGTAAGTTTTTAATTTGAGTGGGATCTCTTTACTTATCAAGTGCTTTTTTGAACGCATTGTAGGTAATTGTTGTCAAGTTTCTAGTTTCACTTCTTAATTGTTATTAAATACCTCAAAAAACTTAATTTAAAACCTTTATTTATATGGTTTCTGGATAATTTTTTCAACTTTTTCTTTCAAAAAGCAATACATCACTATTACCTTAATGTCCATGTGAAATATGAACGTTGTAGCCCCACCCGTTTGGTCAGAATCAGCCCAAATGTCACGAAAATATCGCACTAAAAATTAAAAAAAATCGTAAAAGTACGATATTCATGAGAAATATTTCTTCGATTGTACCCAAAAACGTAGCAAGTCTAAGTTCAAAGATTTCGAAGGTCCCCTCCAATTTTCATCAAGATCGCATATGCCGTTTGCCCGGAATCGTGCGAACAAACAGACAGAAAAACTAACAAAAAACAAAACACCCGAGCTATTTTCTTGGGGTAACGTAAGTGAAAAAAACAACAAAAAAACAGAAAGTCAAATTAAAGTCTTCGCTTCGCTCATCCTATAAGGTAATGGTTATGTATTGCTTTTTGAAAGAAAAAGTTGAAAAAGTTAGCCAGAATCCATAGAATAAAGGTTTTAATATGAGTTTTTTTTAGGTTTATAATAACTAGGAAAACGCTAAAGTCCCGCCGCGTTGATGGATGAGCTTTTTTAAAGTTTTTAGTTTGCGTGGGATATCTTTACTTTTGCAAGTGCTTTGTTTTTCTGCCGACGCATTGTAGGTGATTGTTGTCAAGTTTCTATTGTTTCTTGTTTATTTGTTATTATTTAACGTAAAAATCTTACATTAAAAGCTATATTTCTATGGATTCTGGCTAACTTTTTCAAACATTTTCTTTCAAAAGGTACTACATCACCATAACCTTAATGTCCATGTATAATATGAACGTTGTAGCCCCACCCGTTTGGTCAGAATTGGCCCAAATGGCACGAAAATATCGCACAAAAAGTCAAAAAAGTATATTAAAAGCTTTATTTCTCTCGATTCTGGCTAACTTTTTCAACTTTTTCTTTCAGAAAGCAATACATCACCATTACCTTAATGTCCATGTGAAATATGAACGTTGTAGCCCCACCCGTTTGGTCAGAATTGGCCCAAATAGCACGAAAATATCGCACTAAAAATTGAAAAAAATCGTAAAAGTACGATATTTATGAGAAATATTTCTTCGATTGTACCCAAAAACGTGGCAAGTCTAAGTTCAGAGAAAACGAAGGTCGTTTTTAAATTTTCATCAAGATCGCATATGCCGTTTGCCCGGTAGAGAGCGAACAAACAGACGGAAAAAAAAAACAAAAAAAACAACTGAGCTAAATTTTTTGGGGGGTCGGTGAAATTGAAGTCTTCGCTTCGCTCATCCAACAATTAACAAGTAACAATAGAAACTTGACAACAATCACCTACAATGCATTCACAAAGCACTTGCAAAGGAAAAGTGGTCCCACGCAAACTAAAAACTTACAAAAAAGCTCATCCATCAACGCGGCAGGACTTTAGCGTTTTCCTAGTCGTATTATAGACCTAACATTTTTTCAAAAAAACATTTAATAATTGTTTTAGCTATATTTGTAATGAGCTGGATGGATTGAATATCGTCACCCTAAAATAATTTAGTATATAATATTTGTACAGAGGAGTCGCTGAGGCTGGCGCGGAGGCGAGTTTAAGCGCTCAGTTTTTTTTTCAGGTATAGGAATCATATTTCACAATAATGTTTATAATAAATCAATCTATGAGATACAGTACGCGAATTCCTAAATTAATTCATTAATTTTGAATAATAAATTCGAAAAATCTCCTTATTTTACTCAATTTTGGTCAACTTCAGGAATTTATTACAAGACAAGTGTACAGTTTTTTAACGCAAATTTGCATACTGCATATCAAAGTTTAAACTTTAAATCAATGTTAACGCACAGGTTGATTTAATAAATCGGAAGATAAACGGTTTGATGGGAATTTCCTGAATTGAAAACCTTATGTAGGATTTCCCATTTTTTCACGTTTTGAACTTATGTTTCGCAATGGATCTTTAAGCTTATTTTTTGTAACCATGTGTGGATATCAATAGAAATGTACATTAACTAGGAAAACGCTTAAGTACCGCCGCGTTGTTGGATGAGCGTAATTGGTGCATTGAGCTGCCATGTGTTATGCGGATTTTCTGTTGTTCTAGGAAAAAATCATTACTTAGTTGGGTATTGAAGATTTTTTTTAAATTAAATTAAATAAAATTAAAAATTAACTTAAATTTGTAAATTTTTTAATAAATCGTAATTTAAAAAAGGAAAAAATCGTAATATTGAAATTTTCATGAGAAATAATTATTCGATTGCGCACAAATTTTACACGAATATATTAATTCATCAAATGAAGGTTCTGTGAAAAAATCATCAAAATTGGATAAATTATGTAGGTGTTATAAGCTGAAGAAATTTTTTAAAAATAGAAAAAAATTGTAAAATTGCGATTTTAATGAGAAATAATTTTCCGATTGCGCTAAAAAACATGGCAGTTCTAAGTTTAGAGATTTCGAAGGCCTCCATAAAATTTCATCGTAATTGAAGTATTGGTTTAGCCGGAATCGTGTTATCAAACACACAATAATACAAACAGAAAAAAAGAAAGAAAAAAAAATCCGAATTTTTTCTCCAGTGTAGTGAAATGGAATCTTCGCTTCGCTCGCTACGCTCATCCAATTAAAAATTTTGTAATGATATTACCGACCATTCAGCAGAAATCATCAACACCTTAGTGCGCGCATTTGACTTGGGCCTTAAAACATTAAAATACATGCACATGACAAAAAATCGTAGTAATATTAATATTATGTTGTTTATGGTAGATATTATCCTCGTTGGTGAGTAGGTGGAGGATACACTACACTCTAAATGAAAGTCATATGGGCTGAACATTTCTGTCAGGATTTGTAGCATATACTGGAATGTGCAAAATCATCTAAGAAGATCTTTAAACTGAAGTAAAAAACTAAGAGTTGGCTAGAAAGGGGTGACTGCCCCTGCCCCTGCCACTCAATCACTCATTTGTTGCCCCCCCCCCCCCCAACCAATGTGTGATTGTGTGTTGCTAAATTTTCACTCAATCTGTTTATATTTATCACTTTATATAATTACAGTGTAGTACATATGTTGAATGTTGTCGTTATTAAGTGAATTATGTGTACTCTATAAAGTCTATAACGCCCTTACAAGTTGCGTACAAAGGTGACAGATAAACCTCCACCGCTAATACATTCAATTAGGTGTTATGAACGAAATTACTCCTATTTGATATCCAGTCTAACTGGTTCAACCAGGAACCCCATATCGTGTTCGTCTGACATTGTTGTGTGTAATAGTCGTCAATTAAACGTAATAAGCAAATTACAAGGAAGGGGAAGCTGATAATCCAACCGAGCGCACTTTCGATATACTTACACCACCAATTTTCACAGACCGCAATTTCTTTTGGATTATGTCTAGATGATTAAACACAAATAATGGACGATGAATTAACCGCAATACTTCATGCTTGTCAAAGTGGGATTGGTTTGAAATGGTTAAGTGTGAAGTGATGTAGCGCGCAAACTGGCTTATTATTTATTGTAAACAATCGTGTACAACGCTGACATAAATCAAGTTTAAGACATAAATCTTTCCTACCCCAACACGTCTTCTTCAATTACGTGTTATTAGGTATAGCTACTGGGTGATTATTGTTGTTCATTTACATATTATGCTTATTAAATCGTAGATTGGATCAGGACAAGAAATGAAAAGGTTTGTGAGGGTATAAAGTCAATTCAGTCCGAACATTGAATTGTAAAATATGTTCCCCTAATTCTCGGTGATCATTCATTATTGAATTAAGTCCGTGGTACATTCATTTTCTTATTATTAAGAATTTGGATATACCAATTAAAATATTATACAATAAAAGTGAAACATGCAGTTTAGGTTTTATTGCAAAGATGCCATGACTGTTTAGGTGAGGTTTGTGAATCAGTGTTTATAGTTTTAAAGTGATGTTCTTGTGTACATGCGAATATGTGTGACAGTGAGAGTGTGCTTATAGTAATGTGTATGACTTTTACTCTGTATTTTTTTTTTTGTATTTTAAAGTTAGTAAAATTTATTTCCAAATAAAACAACGATGTCTAATACCATGATTTATTTGACGTTTAATTGTTTACAATCATTATGGTACGGTACGTTGTGAGGCTGATTGTGTGTATCTGAACATGAGTTTTAAACTAAGATTATATAAAGAAGAATTAATCGCGTATACCTAAACAGTAGATATATCGACAACAATGAATTCAGCAGCAATTGAAGAACATGCCTGTTATAAATCGATTAACAATATCATTTTAATGACGAGTATGATGATGTGATGATGAAAGGCGTATGTCAATGCCTCTTCGACCTGGGTATATACCTTCCTATTGTCTACCTAGACAAAGCTGGGTCTCTATCTCAGGAGGTTATACCACTTGAATAGAATTTATAATTAGTTAATTAGAGTGAAATAGGTTCAACTTTGACAGGTTTATTAAATGATAACGCTTTGTATTATAGCTAACGCAGGACATAATGAAAATCGACGTAGGCAATACGTAATAAATAGTTGGGAGGTCGAAGTTTTGAATCCCGCCATGCACTGGCAATCCTAACTGAAAGATGTTTTGAGGTTTCATAATACGTTTATGTGAATGTTAGGGATCGAGTTCTCTTATGTATATCTCTTTGGACATTTTCTTCATTTCAAAACTACCTCTAACACCCTGAATATACCTAGTTAGTTATTTGAAGAGCACACCGAATAGAACTGATGTGAACGTGAACATCACAGCAAGCGTCCTTAAGGGGGATCCATGGACCCAATTAAAATTTTCTTAATATTAGTTGAACGAAACATCGAACATAGTTTATCAATTATGATCATCTGACATTGCCAAAACTATTTTTGATTTATTTTTCGGTTGAGCGGTACTCCCAATATAGACGATTATAGTGAAATTTTTTACGTATATACACGGCACAGCTTTCTGCTCATAATTTTTGTGTTAGAAGGCTAATTTCTGTTTCTATTTGTAACACATACTCCTGGCTGTAAACTGAATAGGTTGGAGTTTGTTTCCCGTTAATATCTTGCACGGTACGATTTTTTACTTCCGCCGGAAAGCTGTGCCGTGTATACGTCAAAAATTTCACTATAATCGTCTATATTGGGAGTACCGCTCAACCGAAAAATAAATCAAAAATAGTTTTGGCAATGTCAGATGATCATAATTGATAAACTATGTTCGATGTTTCGTTGAACTAGTATTTAGGAAAATTTTAATTGGGTCCATGGATCCCATACATGGATCCCATACAAAAAATACAAAGAAATCAATAAAAATGTGATGAAGGTCTTTAAACGTAAATCATCATCTTATCACCAAGGCCACTACTTATTTAAGACTGTATGCCAAGCTCGGGCCAACTTTTTTAAAATAAAAAAACGCTCGATCGTCAAATCCAGTAAATTACAGATACAGAACGTACCGCTTTTTGACCTTAAATTTTCATCCTAAAAATCTGCATTTTTGGGAGACTGTTCACAAAGGAAGAGCGCGTGTCTCTATCAAAGACGATTTTGAAATTTCAAATAATTGTCTCTTACACAAATTGGGAAATTACTACAAATTAACTGTGTCATATTTACGGTCATTTAATAAGAAAAGTGAGCAGTATTTGGAAAATGTGCCTTGATACCAACTATTTGACATTCTTACTTAACATTTTGGTGCAAACCACAACCCGATAGGACACATGAGAGAGCTTCCCAGTGATCCTGAATTTACCCCTGCGTTCTGCGTGAAAGCCTGGTTTTCTCGAGCTTAGCCAAAAGTCGTATTTTCGGGTGAACCTTCTTCAACCCAGCATCAGGTTGATGCCGACTGGTTCTCTCACCGGACTGCATGTTGCCTTAAATCTCGACCATGAGTCGAGCTTACGATCGATCCATACCGACTGTTTACACCTAACGACTGTTTACTGTTTTTGTTTACATGATATATTATTAATTATGACTAGCAACAGACATCATATCACACTTAATAAGAATAATCCTAGTATCGTCCATTACTCAGCTTCAGATGCTCAAACCAGTTATGTGATCGCTATGTCGTGTAGAAAGAAATGTAATAAGCTGGAGAATAAGTAGTTAAGAACTACTATTGTACTTATAATATATTGCTGTGTATAGTATTGCGCAATCAAAATAACACACATTTCACGATTGAACGCGAGTTACGAGTTTCCACATTTAGATAATAATATTGTGTCTTTGGAGTTGGGCGCAAGAAGTTATATAGATGATGGATGAATGACGTCAATCTCAATACTTGTCCATCTATCATTGCGGGGACGTGTTGCATGAGGAGAAACATACTTCTCACATTATTGAATAAAACGAAGAAGATTATCAAGGTACTGAAGTGTCGACATCATAGCCTATGTTGGGGTTGACTATAGTCAGTCTGAGAGTTGGTAGTTATTTTGCGAAACGACACTGAGCACCCAACAGCCATTGTAAATAGTTACGCAAATTGATTCCGGAATATATATTACTAGGCCGCTTCGCTAACGCTTTTTCCAATCGCGTTGATGGATGAGCTTTTGAAAAAATCGTAAAGATACGATTTCTATGAGAAATATTTAATTTCAGTGATTTTGAACGTCCCCATAAAGTTTCATCAAGATCGGAGTATTCGTTTGCCAAATATCACGAAAATATCTCATAAAAAATCGGAAAAAATCGAAAAAGTCCAATTTTCATAAGAAATATTTAATCGATTGTACCCAAAAACGTGCCAAGTCAAAGTTCAGTGATTTCGAAGGTCCCCTCAAATTTTCATCAAGGACGCATAAGCTTTTTTCCCGGTAGAGCGCGAACAAACAGACAAATATACAAACAAACAAAAAACCAAGCCAAATTTTTTGAGGTGTGAGTGAAATCGCTTCGCTCATCCAATTACACCTTTTTTAATACTTGAAACACGTGAGAAGTAACAATATGCACAAACCAGTCCACTTGCATCTTAAATATGATGCGTTAATGTTCCCCTATGGTGTTAGCAAGAACCGTTTAACCTGCATCAAGCGGTACAGTCTAAACGAAAAGTAAAACCCAAATGAAGAAACGTGCATTTATTAATATAAAATTACATTAATTGGAATAAACTATTGTTTTTCTCTTTATTTATATACAGGGCAAAATCAGATAAAGTCTGTGAGTTTTCCAAAATATATGCATAAAACTATTTATAGAGTAAGATCATTAGTCACTGTCTTTTGAAAATACCAACTTTTTTTTAATGCATACTTACACACTCCTTTAGTAAACGATGTTGTGTGCTAAAGTTTTGCAAGAAGTATACGATTTGGATGGCTGTTTTTTTTTTTATAATATCTTAAACTCACCTTTGACAAAGTAATGAGGTATTTTGTAATGTATCATTTTCGTAATTAGGGACAAAGGTCTACGATTTTTTTTTGTGGTACAAATAACATTAATGTACCGGGTATTAAAAATACACATAGCATATTATAATAGTCAATGGAGAGTAAGATTCAATAAAAAAGCCAACCGCCCAAAAATAGTCTGTATACTTTTCACAACTTAGGGCCCAAAATCGTTCATACCAAAACCAAAGCCAAAACAATTAATCTGGTTTTCTCAGAAGTCTATGACCACCATACCGTAAGTGTAATATATATTATGTTATCTGTGCTATGACTAATGTTTTTTGTAGGCCATAACTACTGTTTTATGCATATTTTGAAAAACATGTTTTGTGAATGCAAGGCCTCAAGGCACTTCGTGAATTCAGATACTTCACATGAAGTTCAAATCAAATCAAACTTTTCATTTTAGTTTTTTGTACCCCTAAATCGCCTCGCACCTGAATGTGCAAGGAAGTAGGAACGGAACCTTTTGAATTCAGATACTTCCGATAAAGTTTCCATCCTCTCCATGTGTGTGGTCTAGCAACTCTTGTCTGACACTGTACTCCTATGATGAGGGATCGCTCTTATCTAACACCCGATCTCATGGACCCATTAGACCGGCGATGCTCCAACATTGTGACACTGTGTCAACCCAATTTACAAAACACGTCGTGATAGGCTTTCATCTTCCGCGCACCTATACGGACTACTGTGCAGTCCGCACCTACGGCAGATAACACACACAAAGCAGGGGTAATAATGAGACAGACCCATACAAAAAGTGGAGGTTTAATTTAATAATCGTATTTCATTGGTAGTACGAATTAAATTATAAATGTGTAGAGGATATGTTATGGGCTATTGTATATTTTTTGCGTTTTTAAAAGCCCTACAGAAAAAAAATCTTTTATTTATATAAAAACTTGTTTCATTACTGATACAATAAAAAGTATGTTGTATACCAACGTTTCATTCAGTTCAGTTCAATTCATTCTTTATTTAGCTCAAAGCAATTTTACATGCAATTTCAATAATATTATTATTTAATGAATTTTATAGTACAATTCAAACCATTTCAATTTTAAAATTAGGCGTAATTAAATAAATTTTCAAAATACAAGATAATTCAATTCAGTTACAAAATATATTCAAGTCTTCATATTAAAATCTTTATGACCCTCATAGATAAAATTTTACAAATTTAATATATTCTAATTTAAAAAATGCTTACATTGCTTCTGTTTATCACTAAATCTAATTTATTATATATATTTTTTTTATATATTTAGGAGAGCCATGGCCATTGGCCAATTACTAACAATACACACGAACTTTAACTACACAACTGCAAAAATATAAATCCCCTATTCTCATGTGGGCACAATAGTTATCATACATTTTATTAAATATTAATTCCCTTCAGATAAAAATCGAGGTTTCGGTTTCTGATTCCATTGATTGTAAGAGAAGGCATTAAATAAGTTTATACGATCTACTCAATACCAATGTCGGCTTATGCATTTATGTAAAATATGCAAATAATTAAAAGTGCATTTGATTTAAAAGGCAAAAGTTTTTTTTTTGAAAAAACAAACCGTGTCTGAAAAAATCATTTAAAATCACGACTGTTTAAAAAGATTATTTATCAAATAACTAACATGTCAGTTTTTCAAAAATAAATTAATATGAATTGGTGGAGGTGCCGGGTCATGATTTTACAAACGTTTCGGATGATAATCTGATGAAATATTATGTGATGCGGAATCTTTAAAAGGACCATAAGGTTAATTTTTAAACCAAGTATCTTATTAGATTTTGTTAGTAAAATTAGAATTGGAACATTCTTAAAAAAATAAGACATCTAAAAGATTGAGAGAGATTCTGATTTTTTTCTGTGCAAAGGAATTCATCTAAGATGTTATTTAAAAAAAAAATGAGTTTAAAATTTTTGATTTCTTTGTTTTTATGTATAAGCCTATTCAAAAAAGAATAAAAAAATAAAAAATAGAAGACTAAAATGTTTTTATGAAAATGAACACATTGAAGTAAGAAATGCAAGAAAATAAGTAAACATGATTCAAACACATTTCTTTTTAGTCACACATTCCGCATCATACATTTCATATATTTTCATCTCGTCGGTTCCAGCTGTGAAGTCTGCGTGTTGTCGCTGAGGTGGCGTCGTGGGGAGGTGGCAGGGTGGGGGTGGAGGGGGAGGGGGTCTCCATGGTTACGAGGGCGCCGCCTCCATCGGTTCATTTGGCGCGTATTGTCGTCGCGACGTCCTCAGGCCCCAACCAACCCTTTCACATTTTCGCACTTTTTCCTAGCCAAAGCTCGGAACAGTCTGTATTATATTTTAGAAATGAGCATCGGTTTCGGAGAAACGTGGATGTAGGACCTATATACCTACTCACAAACAGGAGCTTTATTTTTCACACTATCACTTGGAGAAAAAAAATTGTGTTGAACCTTAAAATCAATAGTAATGTTCAGTTGCTCAGTTCAAAGGCAGCAAAATATTTGTAGTACTTTTCCAATCTATTCAGATCTATAATGCACTAACATTTCAGAAGTTGAAAAGTTAACATTCTCGGTAGCTTAAGGGTAAAGCACCCGATCGGCAACTGGGAGACCTGGGTTCGATACCCGGCTGAAATGGATTTTAAAATTTCTGTATTGATTTCTATAATCAATTATACAGGAGTATTTCCCGACTAAAGTAATTTCAAAAAGGCTATTCGACCGTGTTTTGCTGTTTTCTCAAATATGATACCACAAGTCAAAATAATTAAAGTGAATGTCTTTGAAACATGGCTCTATTAGAAAATCAAAACTATTTTTTTTCTTCATATTTTTCTGATCGGGCACAGCGCAAATATCGCCTCTTCAAAATAATTTCAAACTTCAATTCGCCCAAGCACACCATTCAACGTAGGTAGTTGGGTTTTTGTGACATTAATTTTCAACTGGTTTTCTAGAGGCTGACTGAGAGAAAGAAAAAAAATTACAATTGTCTTTCCTGCAAATTTTTTCGTTTGGCGGTATTTTGTACCGATTTGTACCGCAAGACGAAAAAATTTGCAGGTAAAACAATTGTTAAAATAAATATTTTCTCTCTCAGTCAGCCTCTAGAAAACCAGTTGAAAATTAATGTCACAAAAACACAACTATACCTACGTTGAATGGTGTGCTTTGCCGAATTGAAGTTTGAAATTATTTTGAAGAGGTGATATTTGTCTTGTGCCCGATCAGATAAATTTGAGAAAAAATAGTTTTGACTTTCTAAAAGAGCCAGGTTTCAAAGCCATTCATTATATTTTGACTTGGTAGCATATTTTAAAAAAAAAATAGTAAAAACGCAGTCGAATAGCCATAACGTAATATTTGTGGAGCTTTTTTCTAAACGCATTAAATCCATGCAAATTAGTAAATTCGGTGTAAAACAAAAGTAACTGATATCTCCTAAACCGCAATTAATTAAAATGTGTTTTTTTGACTAAGTCGGTGGCTTCGACTCATACAAAATTATGGCTGGAATTCCTGACTGAAGGGTTTTCCCCTAGGACATCCCTATTTCACAATTCCACATACCTATAGTTAGACATTGGAGTGGAGCATGCATAGAGAAATTTAAAATTTAAAATTTAATATTAATAAACATAAGAGATATTTTCTCCTGGTTGTAGTGTACCTAAAAGAGCTTTACCGACAGTCCACGTGTAAGTGTGTATAGCAGTGTATAGGTCCTAGCTGATCTATATTTATTGATCACTAACAACAGGTACTAGCCCACAAGTGTTAGGTAACTAAAACTAAACAATTAAGAATACAATTTAAAACCATACAAAAACGTTATACAAAACATTAAATACATGAAAAAGTACTATACAATTATTATTTTACATTAAATTCAACAAGATAAACTTGAATATCAAAACTATAAATATATAAAACGGCTAAAAGCCCAAGATGAATGAAGAAACAAAAAACTGAGGTTATAAAATACAAAACTGGTGAAAAGGTGATAAGGTGACAAGAGTGATAAATGAGTCATGTTGGTAAACTGGCATAAACAGCTGCTGAATGAAGTTCCATGAGTGGTTGATGTCAATTTCTGTATTAATGGCTAATAATTTGTTGATGGGTGCCTTGAATTCGGTTGATGGGGGAGCCCAATAAAATTTCATCATCTATTGTAATATAATGTTGTGACTTAACAATATCACGTGAATTTTTTATACAACGTTTGTTTACAACGATATAGACGCGCTTGTTGTACTCAGGGGAAGTATAGATGTGTGGAGGAGCAACTCAAGCTGGGTGGGGATATAGCTGCTATAAGGAAGACCGGCTGGGATGGGGCTGTCGTCTAGTTGTCGATTCTCCCGACGACGCAGATAATGACAGCGTACGATGGGGGGGGGGGGGGGGTACAAGATTACAGGGCAGACGTCGAACGGCAGGAGTCCCAGCCAGCGCCCGCGGGGCCCCCCAATGGGGAGGTGCCGGCGCCCACATCTGCACATCCGAACGAATAAAATTATCCTTTTTGTGGCGCTCCGGGTCACAGTTGGGGTTCAAAGAAATTGCTTCACCCACCGCCATCGTTGGGAAATTCGTCGAGTTTGAGAATTATTTTCACTTTTTATGCAAAACATTTCGTTTATTTTGCTGCCAGGAGCTGTAAACTTGTACTTTAGGTGTAGGTTCACTTCCATACTCGTACGATGACCATGTATGTGGGTTAGTAGCAATTACGATGGCGAGTTGTAAGCGAATTGAGCAATACGGCTGCCTGGCTATCTCTGTATCAAAATACACGTATTGCAAGAATGTTGTTATTCATATTTTATTTACGTGGATTCAATAGAAAGGATAAATGCCATGAAGTGGATCTCATAATGATACGATAGAGCGTCACACCTGGATTCGTAGTGTTCACAGTTCACGCTGCAGATGAACTATGAAGGCAAAGTTCTTCTTAGGGAATTTGTGTAAGTTTTCGAGAAGCTATATTCATGGTTATGAGCAACTTCACACTCAAAGTAGAGTATACAAAATATTGCTCATGTGTTAGAAACAAACATCGTCGAATAGTTGTACCGACAAGGCGACAATGGCTTGGGTGTAGTCCTGTATAAGTGACTTTTAAGGGGAATCCCTAGACCCAAATATGATTTCTAAAGAATGCAGTAAAGACGTCTGAAAAGTAAGTAGAATGTAAGAGGGGCTTAATAAAAGAGCGGATTATTTAAAAAAAAAAAATTTGACGGGACAACCTCAGAATCTACAATTGTATTCAAATTACTGGAATCAGTTGCTCAAGTTCAAAATTGAATTTTTAGCAGCGGTTTTTTGTATATTATTTCTACACTCCTTTATCTACAACCTAAATATAAGTATTATTGGTTTTATATGGTTTCAGGCGTTGCACGATTTTTTCCGTTAAACGGTACAAAATTTGAAATTGTACAGGCAGGCGAAAAAAATTGTGCAACGCAACAAATCATATAAATCCAAAATTCCTTTTATTTAGGTTGTAGATAAAGGAGTGTATAAATAATATACAAAAAACCGCTGCTAAAAATTCAATTTTGAACTTGAGCAACTGATTCCAGTAATTTGAATACAATTGTTGATTCTGAGGTTATGTCCCGTCAAAAAAAAATCAAAAAAATAATCCGCTCTTTTATTAAAGCCCTCTTACATTCTACTTACTTTTCAGACGTCTTTACTGCATTCTTAAGAAATCATATTTGGGACGTTGAGTTATACTTGTCTTTAAAAGTCAATTTTAAAAGTTTAAAACTCTAAACCTTACTTTGATAGTTAAAAGTTACTTAAAAATATACCATTGAAGTTCTGCCGGAAATATTATTGTAAAAAGTGGTAAACAAGGTTTAATTCAACCCGATTAATTATTTAAATCTAGGAATTTCAGCATTGTAAGAAAGGCTGGGGTAGATAAGAGGATTATAGAATTATTGGATGAGCGAAGCGAAGACTTCAATTTCACTGACCCCCCAAAAAATTTAGCTCGGGTGTTTTTTTTTTTTTTTTTTTTTCTTTGTCTGTTCGCTCGATTCCGGGCAAACGGCTTATGCGATCTTGATGAAAATTGTAGGGGACCTTCGTTTTCTCTGAACTTAGAGGTGTATTGTTTTTGGGTACAATCGAAGAAATATTTCTCATGAATATCGTACTTTTACGATTTTTTTCGATTTTTAGTGCGATATTTTCGTGACATTTTGGCCGATTCTGACCAAACGGGTAGGGCTACAACGTTCACATGTCACATTGACATTAAGGTTATGGTGATGTACATTTTGAAAGAAAAAGTTGAAATAGTTAGCCAAAATCCATAGAAATAAAGGTTATAATATAAGTTTTTCAATTTTTAGTGCGATATTTTCGTCACACTTGGGCCGATTCTGACCAAACGGGTGGGGCTACAACGTTCAGATTTCATATGGACATTAAGATTATGGTGATGTAGTACCTTTTGAAAGAAAAAGTTGAAAAAGTTAGCCAGAATCCACAGAAATAAAGGTTTAAATATGAGTTTTTTTTGGGTTTATAATACCAATTAACAAGTAATAACAATAGAAACTTGACAACAATCACCTTCAATGCATTCAAAAAGCACTTGCAAAGGAAAAGTGCAAACAAACGCAAAAAACGCAAACAAAAAACTTACAAAAAAACGCTCATCCATCAACGCGGCGGGACTTTAGCGTTTTCCTAGTTATAATAATATAACTTAGAACGTTAAAAGTTTCTGTTGCGAAAAAATTAATTCGTAACCATAAAAGTTCTCAAGAAAGTAACGCGTTCTTTCATAAAGCTTCTACTCAACACTGAGCAGGAGTTATTGAAGTATCCTAGAATCTAGCGTAGAAGTCGTACCAACGATCCACTCAACCCAACCAAGTGTATCAGAAACACTATTGAGTTCCCCAAAACGAGTCCACCTACTTCTGCCCGCTTCTTGAATTATGTATTGCTTAATGCGGGCGACTTTATTGAGATTAATGGATTGAGCCAAGACTTGACATCTCAGTTTATACTGAAGTTGATAAGTTGACTGTCAATATGTCGCGGAGAAAGTTAATGTGTTGATTTATAAACACGTTAAATTTTTCAAGAATATAGTTATCAATCATCCTGATGTATTTGTAATATAGAGAAGAATAGACCTACCAAACCTCAAAAGAATAAACTTAATAATATTACATGCCTCTTATAATAAATCAATATAGAATATATTAAGCAATAATAGTGAAGAGTGAAGAAAATGGCTTTTTACGTTATAGGTGTAAAATTATCAACTTAACTTTTTTTTTAACTTTCCTATGTAGGCCTATTTTCACTTATTCATTTTGAATTTGAATTATTTATATTAATCAACTTGCTCATCAATTTTTATTGCAATCACACGACTTCACACGTGTTTAATTAAAGAGGTGCTAAATTTGATATCTAAAATGCTCAAAAATTCCAAAAAGTTAAATTAAATGAAAACAATCAAAATTGCTGAAACATTGATCCGGATTATTATTTAATAGGGAATAGAGAGTTTGCACTATAAGATGGGAAGAGAAAGGCTGCGGTGGTTCGTACACATGATGAGTATAAAGGAAGACAGAATTTCGAGGATACAGTTTGAACAGGATGCAGAGGATAAGAAGAGAGATCAAGGGAGACCCAGATTGAGGTGCATGGGAAGAGGTTATAGAGGTGGATGTGGAGAGACGAAATGCAGCTTGAGAAAGAGTTCAGGAGAATATGGCAAGAACTAGTGAGAAGACCTGAAGATGACGAAGAAGGGAAGAGAATGAAGAAAAGAGAAATATGGGATGATCGAATGCTAAGCTGATGCATCAGAGGGGTAGGATCCTACGTACCCCTATCCC
>JAMZAV010004479.1:0-53631 GCA_024449915.1 Sweltsa coloradensis
AGCAAAACTAAGCAACTAAAGTAGAATTCCAAAATTTGTGGATGACATAAAAGACCCATATAACTCACCTTTCATAATGAGCGAATTGGAAGAAGGCACTAAGAAGGTCTTTTAAAATTAAAAAAATCACCAGGAGTCGACCTGATATACCCAGAATTTCTAAAGAACCTTGGCAAGGAAGGTAAAAGTGCAATACTAAATCTATTGAATAACATCTGGAAATACAATATTCCTGATATATGGAGGAAAGCAGAGATAATACCACTGCTGAAAAATGGGAAGGATAGCTCAAAAGTCGAAAGCTACAGGCCAATAGCCTTAACATCGATGATGGCTAAAACAATGGAGCATATGGTCAACTATAGGCTAAAAACATTTTTAGAATCGAATGAAGTGTTGGCAAAGGAGCAGGCAGGTTTTAGGCAGAACAGAGGGACACTAGACCAGGTGGCATACTTGCAGCAGGATATTAAGGAAGGGTTTAATAAGAAATTATCTACACTGGTAGTTTATGTTGATTTTAAGACTGCATTTGATATAGTAGATAGATAAATACTTTTAAAAAAGATGAAAGAGATGGGAGTACCACACAACATATACAGATGGAGTAAAAACTTTCTAAGTCAGAGATATATAAGAGTAAGATGCAACAACAAACGATCACGGTATAGAAAACCCAAGGCAGGAGTACCACAAGGGGCAGTAACAAGCCCTACTTACTTCCTGATATATATAAACGACTTGGCGCAATATATACAGGAAAGAAGCGAGGTAAAGATCAAGTTATTTGCGGATGATGTGGTGCTTTGGTGTAGTGGCAGAGACGTACAGAAAATGGAGTTAGAAATGAACAAGGCATTGCAAGCATTAGAAGAATGGACCAGGGAAAATGGGATGGTAGTGAATGAAACAAAAACAGTATACAATTATTGCACAACAGGAAGAACAATGCCCCAGTTTAGCCTAAAATACAAAGGAGTAAGCTTAAAATACGAAGAAGACCCAATCTATCTTGGCGTAATGATGGATAAGAAAATGACGATGTCTAGCCATATCGACAGAATGTGCCAATTAAGGGCAATCCCTAGACCCAAATATGATTTATAAAGAATGCAGTAAAGACGTCTGAAAAGTAAGTAGAATGTAAGAGGGACTTAATAAAGGAGCGGATTATTTTTTTGAAATTTTTTTGACGGGACATAACCTCAGAATCAACAATTATATTCAAATTACTGGAATCAGTTGCTCAAGTTCAAAATTGAATTTTGAGCAGCGGTTTTTTGTATATTGTTTCTACACTCCTTTATCTTCAACCTAAATATAAGGATTATTGTATTATATGGTTTGAGGCGTTGTACGATTTTTTCCGTTTAAACGGTACAAAATTTGAAATTGTACCGGCAGACGAAAAAAATTGTGCAACGCAACAAACCATATAAGACCAATAATCCTTATATTTAGGTCGTAGATAAAGGAGTGTAGAAACAATATACAAAAAACCGCTGATCAAAATTCAATTTTGAACTTGAGTAACTGATTCCAGTAATTTGAATACAATTGTTGAATCTGAGGTTATGCCCCGTCAAAAAAATTTCAAAAAAAAATAATACGCTCCTTTATTAAGTCCCTTTTACATTCTACTTACTTTTCAGACGTCTTTACTGCATTCTTTAGAAATCATATTTGGGTCTAGGGATTGCCCTTAAGTAATAAAAGACTATTCTTACTGAAAAGAGTGTCAGGGGTAACTTGGGGAGCCAATGTCAATACACTATCTACGACATACAAAACATCCATGGGTGGCTAGAAACACCAATGTTAATTCAATGCACACAAGCCAAATTATCACCTGGGATGACAAGAAACAATAAAACTGTTTATTTGTATACCAAGTAAGAGTACTAAAACTAAACTAAAAACTAATTATTTACTTTGATGGGCCTGGCGTAGCCTTGGCATGGCGATAGAACACTGAGTAGTCAATGTCATGTTTTTCTGCTACCTTTCGAAATAAAAGCCCCTTCTTTACATCATTTAATGCCTAAGCAATAATATTTGTGTCAGGCTGAAACCGCCTCTCCTTTTCCCGTTGGTGGGCTAAAGAGAGTGCGCTTAAAAAAATATACGGCACTTTCGACAACCCGTTCTCTTCAATGTTCATAGAGTTGCTGCAAACTCTACATGAACTAGCGTCATCACAAGCTATTAACGCCAAAATCCGAGACACTGCACAAACGTTGCTCGCCAAGTTCACACAATTAATTAATTAAGACGCGTGGATCGAACAGAAAAACGCTTCAATCGTGTGTCTGCACACACCTTGCCTAGCACATTCTTTGCAATTAATGATCAAAGATGCCATTTTAAACAACAAAGAGGTTACTGACTTACTTAAAACTTGTAGACGTTTGGTTGGTAATTACAAACACTCGGTGCAAACGAACAAAGTTGTAAAACGTGCCCAGGCAGTTCTGGGGGTGCTAAAGCTTAACCTCTTAGCTTAATCTCTTAACTGTAGCAAATTTGCAATAGTTTAGAAACTTTATTCATAAGTTCGCTGCATCGTGTATTCTTTCGAATATCCCGGCTAGGCCATTACTATATGGCTGCTACCTTCACAAAACCACTACCAACTTCAGAATGGTGAAGAATTATCTCAAGAAATTGTGATTTGAGATACTCATGACAACAGAAGAAGAACGTCTCCACAAGCCTATGTTTATGTTCATGTTTCGTATCATTAGGTAAGTGTATTTTGCTTCAAATAATTTGTTATATAATTAGTTTAGTATCCCAAACATGTAATTCATTGATTGATTGATTGGCTATTGCTTAACGTCTCATATTTATGCAACTTGGCTAATCGAGACGAACGGAGGGACGTAAGGAATGACGCGGGAGGACAAGGGGTGGACAGGCCTGTGCTGGTCAGAACCAGCCACAAGCGTATGGGGAGGGCAGGGGTCCCCCACGTCGTGGTCGTCTCCGTCTGTGTCATTATTAGTCATTAGGCGAATGATGATGATGAAAATAAATGATGGAAAAAGATGAATAACAATCACAATTAAAGATGGAATAAATTAAAAACAATAACAATACTGCAAGAGATTTTAATGTACAGTGAAATAATAACTTTTACCAAGCTATACAAGACTAATTAAAATTAAATTTAAATCTCCAATTTCACTATTTTGTTGACAATTATATGTAATATTATTATTATTGTACCACTATTTATCATCATCATTATTGTGAGGTTATAACTACACATATTAACTTACATTTTAGTAAACGTTTATTAACACCTTGTTTTACAATTCAGAAACGTTTTTTAATATTATTGGATATTGCTTAACGTCTCATATTTATGCAACTTGGCTAATCGAGACGAAGGGAGGGACGTAAGTGATGACGCGGGGGGACAAGAGGTGGACAAGCCTGTGCTGGTCAGAACCAGCCACAAGCGTATGGGGAGGGCAGGGGTTCCCCCACGTCGTGGTCGTCTCCGTCTGTGTCATCATCCGTCCGTGTTGTCATTGTCGTCGCCGTCGGGGAGGTAGTCAAAGGGAAGGGGAAAGATCCCAGACGACGACCCAGAGCTCGCCATTAGTTTCAGGGAGAAAAACTCCCCTCATCACGGGCCAAACCACGAGTAGGTTGCCTTGCTTCACGAAGAGCAGGGCTAAAAGGCTTCACTAAAGAAACTCGCGAGGCAATGGTATTCACATCTACATCCTCATGTAAATGCGTCCAATACTTGCTGAACAGTGGGTTTTATAATGTCTTGACTCGCAACTTTTCAAGTGATCCTGTTGAGAGCACATTCAGTTTTATTCGACTTCTGAGTGGTTCCAATGATGCAACTGATGCAAGGTCAGCCACATTTGCCTTAAGGCGAATTCTAAGGTCTGGAATTATTACAGCCAGTGACAGTGCGAACGTTGTAGCTCCTAGCCAGGCAAACTACCACTCAAGTCATTGTTTAAAAAAAAAACTATCTCTCAGAGTGTGGAAGAAGAGGACAGCAGGTACATTCTTGAAGATCAAAATGACATTGAGGAAGAAGACATGCGTTGTATGAACCTACCCGACTATGCAACGAGTCTCAGAACCACTTAACTTGAAGGGTGGTAAAAAGCATGGATTGTTGTGTTAAAGTGCGCGGTCTACCGAGGAATACACCTCGAGCTAGTCACTTCGCTCAGTACTGAGGCGTTTCTACAGGCCTTCGAGAGGTTTACTAGCCGTCGAGGTAGGGTAAGAACAATATATTCCAATAATGCCAAAACAAACTTCGTCGATTGTGTTACATCCTGCTATGTATATAGGCCTATGAATAGTTAACAAGCCTGGCACCTTTGCGGAGTGGTTACGACCGTTGACGTGACCTTGTCATGACCTAGACAACGCCCCCTTTGGTGTACGTGATGACAAAAACCGGCCTAGACATGGCTGATTTCGTCTTGACATTAAATATTTTTACTTACGTACATTAACATCGCTCGTCGCCATATGTTGTGTTTTACTACTGGAATCTAATAGTATGTAAAATATTAGAGACTGGTACACTGAGATTCGTTCATTGATGTTTACTGAGACTGGTTCAAGAGCGTACGTTCCCTGCGAGACCACATTGACAACTGGCCCCGGCCTCTCGACGAGCCAGGGTTGCTACACACGATCGATATATAGATTAGTCGAAAGCAGCACATACAATCGACTTAGGCCTACAATACAACAGTGATGTAATTCTCTGTTTTGTGAGGGAAAGACGTGGCGTCTCAGCGAGGGTTTGCAAAGTCAAAAAGAGGGCTGAATGATTCAGACTTGTCGCATTTATTTAATGAGGGAAGTTACTTCGATATTGAGGACGTGAGAGTTCGACACTTTGTCTTCCAGTTGTTCAAGAATGTAATGACAGTGACCATATGATGAGTGAAGTGGGCGAAGACGACTTTGACGGCGTCGATCCACACGCGATCTTTCCTGTAAGCAAGACCAATTATATTTGTTTGTTATGACCGACATGAAACTAAATACAACTCTTAACCAATAAATTTGGTTGGTGATTACAAAATATTATTATTTGTTAAAAGAAAGAATTGGGGTTTTATATGACAGCATACTGCACCGGCCTAGCCTACGCCCACGCCCACTTTTGGTCATGAATTGACAGACGATGGGCCGAACTACACGTAGGCCTACCTCACTCGTAAGTCCAAAAAAAAACTTAAGTGGATCAGATATGATTTTCGAATTAGGCCTAGGCGTAGGCCCATCTTCAATTAGATTCACGCCTAGTCCTAGGCCTACACCCATCTATGAGAGTGACGACTTATTCAGGTCAACTGATGATTCTTCAGCCGACTCCAATGTTCCATTAGCCGACAGATTGTGGAAGGAATCCTGTAGGAGTGGGGGCAATTGGTAGACCTAGGCCTGTTCATCGCAGACGTGTTCCGAACTCTGACACTGATTCAGATGAAGAGGCCTCACCATGCAGTACCTCCCAGGCGTAGGCGCCGTAATGCTCCACCAGCACTGATCCCCGTAAATTTGTGGACGAGAGTTCGGCCGCCCGTAGCTCCCGAGGCTGGACTCCCATTTACGGCACGTGATATAGGGCCTAGGAATGTGTCACCTCAACACTCCCCTCCAATGGCACATTTCAATGCATATTTTACACTTCAAATACTTACTGTTATTGATGATGATTGATTGAATATTGCTTAACGTCTCATATTTATGCACTTTGGCTAATCGAGACGATGAGTGGTGATAGATGAGGATGAAGTATGAACAGAGAGGAGAAGGGGAACCCTGGTACCCGCATGTAGCCTACTCCTTTCGAAAAGTACCAAGGGGACCACGGCTTAACGTCCATCCGACAGGACGGTGTAACTTTGACAGTCATATAGGTTCTCCACTAACCCGGACTGCAAAGGCAAACGTCAAGGAGAACGAAGCCGTTACACTAGCTTTCGAACCTCTATCTCTCTAACCAGCTGTATACGCGAGTTTTCAGGCCAGAGCGGTCACCCACTCTACCCATGACCCACGCCCGATTCTGCTTAACTTCGTGTTCGAGTGGGAACCAGTTAAACGAGCTCGGCTTAACCGCTGGCTCTTACTGTTATGTTGTTGTCAGAGAAACAAATGCATATGCTACGAATCACTTGAATGCTATGGCAAGCCTGGATACATCCTGCAATATTGCTTTAACGTCTCACAAACATCTAAGGAGAGTCCAGGGAGGCAGGTAAAGAGGAGGAATATATCATATTGTAATATTTAGACAGAAATATAATAAATGTGTTTATTGCATTTCTTTACCAAAATTTCCAATACAATCAACCTTATTATCATTGCTCTTACTCCCAGCCATATTTCAAGCAGTCTATGGCTTTAAGCAAAATTGATTGATTGGATATTGCTTAAACGTTTCATATTTATGCAACTTGCTAATCGAGACAAAAGGAGGGAATAAGGATGACGCGGGGGACAGGGGGTGGACAGGCCTGTGCTGGTCAGAAGCAGCCACAAGCATATGGGGAGAGGGCAGGGGTTCTCCAAGTCGTGGTCGTCTCCGTCTGGTCATCATCCGTCGTGTTGTCATTGTCGTCGCCGTCGGGGAGGTAGTCAAAGGGAAGGGGAAAGTTCCCCGACGACGACCCAGAAGCTCGCCATTTAGTTTCAGGGAGAAAAACTCCCCTAATCACGGCCAAACCAACGAGAAGGTTGCGATTGGAATTTGATGGCCCCTTTAAGCAAAGTCATATATATTTATAATTGACCATTAATCTGCTCGATAAAATAAATATTATTAGTATTAGTAATTTTAGGGCGCTTCAACGGCAAAGATTATTCGCGCAAAATATAAAGAAAAATGGTTGTCACAGAAAGGAACTTTTTAGGAACTCAGTTCCTTTTGTTTTAGAAGAACTTGGAAATGGAAAGTTTCTTTTTTCTTATGAGAATCTGGAACTGGAACTAGGTACATTTTTTTAGGGCCTTACCCAACACTGGTGAAAAATATATGAGAAATGAACAGGTAGGTCTGGGCTTAGGGGATGGCCCCATATCCCGGTAGGCGCAAAAGTAATTCCACAAGGTGCAGCACATCGACCTGTGGCAGGCCTTCCACAAAAAAGACATATCACATGGAAACGTAGCAGTTCACTTTTGACAGCTGACGAGTCGTCTTACACTGGACACCATGACTTGACCGATTCTTTGGAACTGCAAACACCATATCAATTCTTCAAAATAATTTTTCACTGACCAACTTTTGGAACAAATTGTTGGGGAAAGTAATTTGTACAGCACCCGACACAAACCCGAAAAACCCCACATCATAACTAAAGAGGACCTCCAAAAGTTTATTAGTGCAGCGTCAATGGTCGTATATCATGTTCCCGTGCAACGTTTTGGTAAGAATATAGCACCATGTCGTTATGTTCCGGAGGCCTCACAGAATATGAATCGCTTTGGTGCCAGAGCTCCACCCGCGACTGGGGGGCGGGAACGCCGCCACCAAGTTTATCACGCTCGGGAATACAAAACGCCCAATATAGTGGTGGTACGCTATCTTTGGACTTGCTTAGTAGGGGAAACTACACTCAGGTATACCCCCACCATCGGACCTCGACCGGGCGGACAAAAGGGAGGGCAAGCGATCGAGATGAATAGAGAACTTGAGAAGGTGGCTTCAATACATAATTCACTGTCATTGTTTATTATTGCTAGTTCCTAAAATAAAATAACATGAGATTAATTGCCACTTTTACCTATGTAATTGTACACAAATTGGTCAATACGATCAAATTTTCTTTTTAATTTAAATTTTTAACCTAAATTAGGCTTTAGTACCCGGCAAATGCGGCAATCGATGTGTAATTAAAATGGCCCACAATCAATAAAACGGATTGCAGAGATCTGTTCTTGTGAGGGTGCAAAATATTGCCATACGTTAGCATCGATTTATAATTTAATTTGGGAAAGAAAAGTAAGATAAACATAGCCGTAACTAGGGGTTGATAACCCGCTTACCATGTAAAAATGTGTAGATAAACTTTATTTAGCTATTCCGACAAAATGAGTAAAATATCAAAGCAGATGAAGAGTATTTGGTAACCCAATTGGTGTCAAGATTCAACATTTTTGTGTTCTACAACGTAGAACCCTTCCTGCTTTTCAGGTCCAGTGCAGGTTAAGTGTGGGTTAGAAGAAGGAAATATATAAATATAAATAATTACTATTAGCTTCTCAGAAATATTGTTGTTAAATAATTGTTTAAACACGCACTCTTCAACCTGTGTTATCATATTCATTTACCTAAGCTTATTTAACTTCTATCTGATTCAGTTAAAAACCGATTTACGAAGGAGGATAACTAAATAAATCTAATTACATAAATGCAGACACAACAATGAACATAGAACTACAGTGAAGTAAAATTTGAATATTATTTATTGTAGGCTTATTATTTTGATTATTGCCATTTTTATAACACATCGATTACATGGTATACTTAGGGTGCAACGTTTATTGTGCTTGTTTGGTTCTCTCCTGGACGTCACGTAGCTTGTACTCTATAATCATAAGTAGTTCATAAGTACGGAAAATAGCTTCATTTTGGATCAAAATTAAAATTAAAAAGACAATTTGAGTCGTATTTGCCAAATTGAGTTCGATTTCGTAGGCAAAAGTAACAATTAACCTCTATTTTATATTTTAGGCACTAGTGATAGTAAACAATGACAGGTGAATTTTGTATTCTAGCCACGCTCTCAATTTTCTATTCATCTCGATCGCTTTGCCCTCCCTTTGTCCGTCCGGTCGAGGTCCGATGGTGGGGGTATACCCGAGTGCAGTTTCCCCTAGTAAGCAAGTCCATAGATAGCGTAAGGCACCTATAACAGCCAAACAGTTGATCGGAAAACAAAAAATCAAGCGGCAAATCAAACGGTGTAATGTATCAAATATGTATCTTTGATGCTAAGATATAAGCATTATGGAATGAACCGCCATCAAGGAAAAGGCCTACGGCCTAATCAATAGCAAGTAACCTTTACCTAACATTATTAAGTCAATACTATGTCAATTATTAATTGTTTAATGACATACATTTTAAAGACTTACAGAAAGGGGTGTGAAGCACATATTAAAGTAAATGCCACTTGTTTATCTGGTGAACTAGTAATTGCTAAACTTAAAGAAGTGCACAACCATGAAACGAGACCAGAAAGTGTTAAACTTTATCCTCCACAAAGATCTATACATAGTGCATTATTAGAGCATGCAGAGAAGCTAATAACATACCAAATGCCACCGGCAATTCTGCAGCAACAAATAGTTACTGACTCCAAAAAATATGTAACAGTCAAAGATTGCTGTCTGTTTACATTCATAATAGAAAAATAATACACATTTTTCAATCATGGCGGCCATTTTGAATCGTAAGGCACATTTTTCATGGCTCCCCCACTGTAAACCATTTTTAACATCAGAAGAATATTTTGCCAAGTGGCACTTCTGAACATTATTTGACTTCTGTTAACTTTCAGTTTCAAATTGGAAAATAATTTGCATTTTCAATCATAGTGGCCATTTTGAATCAGAAGGGACATTCTTCTTGGCTCCTTCACTGTAAACCATTTAAAACATATAAAGACAATTCTTTTTCACTATCGTCATATTTTGCCTTCTTTTTGCATTCAAAATAGGTAAATAATAATATACCCTATTCATGGCCGCCATTTTGAATCCTAAGGAACATTTTTCGTGGCTCCCATTCTGGCGAGAAGCTATCGGCAGATAGTGAAGTGGTTGTAACTTACAAAGAAGAATTTCAAGAGAGATTTATAATCGAAAATAACATAGGCCCCGATCAGGTATCCAACTGTGATGAGACGGGTCTCTATTTCAAAATGCTTTCAACAAAAACATTAGCATCTCAATTGGTAGCAACTGCGCCAGGGTTCAAAAAGAGTAAAGAGCGAGTGACTTTGTTAGCTTGCAGTAAGTTATGCCTCTGGGTCGCATGAATTGGCAAAAGGTCAAAAGGTGCGGGTCGGCGAGGTCATATCAATGTTGCATGGTAAGTGCATTGAAATATTTCAAAACCATATTGATGACATAAGCACATGAACTCCAAGATGTGTTTTATTAGATTATCCTCTATAGTAATTTAAAAACCCGTTTTTATAAATTAAATTTATAAACACTATACAACAAAAAAACAGCACAGAACCCAGCACCACTATAGTGTGTCAAGCCTCTAATCTCGCACTGAACAGAAGCTAACACCGACCAAGCATAAACTGCACAACCTGTACGGACGGAATAAATACAGAACAACACTGAGATCACACAACGCTTTACTGAGTAGCAAAAAAACCTTTTAGTCTGGACGGAACAGACATTCTCTTTAAGATAACAGACATCTACCTGAAAACATTCAGCAGAAACAGAAGCCAACGCCATGTGCTGTGGAGGCCTAACAAGAGCGGAACTAAGAGTGGAAAGGCACAGCACATAAACCATGTGAAGGTTCTGATCTCACATTGGACAGAACGTAGCACTTTCTGAACATCAATTTCTCAGGCTGCACGGACGGAACAGACGAAGCACAACACTCAGATGACGAAGCACGCCAGAATAAAGAGAGAACTAACCTTCCAGTCTGGACAGAACAGACAACCTCCTGAAGAAACAGAATTATGAATGAGAACGAGGCCACAGCAAAGACTACAACAAGCAACACATACAGCAGCAACAGAAGCTAACTCTGTGTACTGTCTGTGGAGGCCCAATGAGACCAGAGCGTAGAGCGCGGACAAAACACGTCCGCCTGGGACAAGAACAACAGACCGACTGCAAGGCTTTCTGCTCTCAGTGCTCTGGTGTGTGCCTACAGGTAGTAGTCAAAAGGTGCGGGGCGGCGAGGTTATATAGAAGCTGCACTCAAGGTGCATTGACTTTTTATAATATCGTGTTAATGACAGTGGCGCATGTGCTTTTAGGTGTGTAATTAATTAGTTGCAGGTAATATATGAAGATATGTAGTGAAGCTCATCATGACAACACTTTATTGTTGCAGATATCACATTTTCATGTTTTTTTCTTTTATTATGGACTAACTGTAAAATGGTGCATTTTACCTCCAAAGCAGTATTGAGACGCAACTTTGAGTAAGTTAGTTATTAGGGTTTAAGGGCACACAAAACTAAGGTTATTAGTGCCCGTATTCTCTTTTAGAGTGATGTGCAGTGGAGTCCGAACAAGAGCGGAACTAAGAGTGGAAAGGCACAGCACTGTAAATCTTTGAGCATGAGGTTAAAGGTACTATATCAAATGTTTCACAGTTGTATAACATACTGGTAGGTCTATTTATTGAAGAAGAGAACAATAATGTGTAGTTGTGAATCGTCTCTAGAAATTTATTAGCCTATAGGCAGGCATATTAATAGTATTAGTATTAGTAGTTTTAGTTATTATATAAGTAGTTTTATTAATTAATTGATCTAAAACACTGTTAACACAGGCAATTAGGTCTGCCTTTTTTTTTTACAATTAATCTGCTTTGCAGTACTGATTTTTTTTGATTGGATATTGCTCTACGTCTCATATTTTTCATTTTTAACTTGGCTAATCGAGACGAAGGGAGGGACGTAAGGGATGACGCCGGGGGACAAGGGGTGGACAGGCCTGTGCTGGTCAGAACCAGCCACAAGCATATGGGGAGGGCAGGGGTTCCCCCACGTCGTGGTCGTCTCCGTCTGTTTCATCGTCCGTCCGTGTTGTCTTTGTCGTCGCCGTCGGGGAGGTAGTCAACGGGAAGGGGTTCCCCGACGACGACCCAGAGCTCGCCATTAGTTTCAGGGAGTGAAACGCCCCTATTCACGGGCCAAACCGCGAGAAGGTGTCGAGTTGGAATTTGAAGGCCCGTAAATAAATTCTTTTCTTTTCTTTTGTGCATGTTTGAAAATAAAAGTTTTGTTGGTTTTTTGTATTTCTTAATCGGTATCGCTGCTACTAATGCTAAGCATAGCAGGAGCTGATTTACATATTGCTACGTTCCAGGTAGTACGTTCCAGGCGTATCCCAGCTGTAATTAAGTTTTGTGATAAAGTACTACAGACACGCTGTCTTCGTGTAATTTGTTCGCTGCATACTTCACATCAGTTTTCAAGCCAAAAGATGACCATTTACCGATTCCTTTTATTCAGCAACAAGTAACATCAGACTCGATTTCCGGTTTTTCTGTATCTCTGTGTGACGTCACTTGGAAGCTTCGCAATCTAGAGACTGGCAAATCACCCGGCACAGATAACATACCAGTTTCAATAATAAAAGCTTGCGCAGATGAACTAGCGCCGCCACTCACGTGCATTAATAATAGTATCATATCAGAAGGCAATTTCCCGGATCGCTGGAAACATGCGCTCGTAACACCAGTGCACAAAAGTGGTGACAAGGAGCAGGCTAAGAACTACCGGCCCATATCGTTACTCCCTTCAGTTCAGACATGGGAGGGTGTCAAGATGGCCCAATTTGTGATGTGTACTCTTGCAAGAATTATGTAGTCATGAAAAATGCAATATCAATGTTCCGGTTTCCTCGAGATAAAGAAGACTAACTAAGAATAACTAAAAAGCACATCGAATTACCACCTTTTACTCCAATGAGAGTTTGTCTGGCAGCTCAAATGATCATCATTCATAATCATCATTCATAATCATCATTCAGTTGCAGCAGGTATATTGACCCAAGTTTCTTTGGGTAACATGCACTCATATGGTTCCCATACAGCACAATATATTGATGACTTTGGAGCCGTCCTAGCAACGAAGCACATAATAAATTTCAAAGTTGTTCTGAATCGGCCTTGTTGATTCTGGCGTTGATTCGCGGGTGTTCAACTGTCCATACCACTGATTGCTATATTTCCTATTAAAAATATCGATCTTTGGTTGGTTATCGCTCACTCGTCGATTGCGTCGGGGCCTGCAGGGTTGGCTTGGTCGCTTTGATTTAAAGTCCCCCACTGAAAATCAGTTATATAACTGAGTGGGCAGACTCTAAATAAAATTTATTTATTATTTATTTATAACTAGTAAGATGCTATATCCAAGTGAGGAAACAATTACATTTGTTAACAACATTGTGCAAGTAAAAGAAGAGAATTTAACTTAACTTATTGAAACCAGTTTTTTGGGGTAAAGAAAGCACTGAAGGAAATGATCCCCAATCCCAATATAGCCGGTTTGTGTACTGACTGCTTGTATGTTTTTATTGACAAATGCCTGAATGTATCACTAAATGGTTTTATAAAAGCTCAGAACAACAATTCGAACGTCTTGTATTAGGGAAAAAAATACAAAAGCACAAAAGTTACTTCATTTGTAGACGTTTAGACCCGGTACACAAGGGCGTAGAAACGAGGGGAAGAAGGGGGGAAACTCCCCCCCGCCCGCCACTCGTTATAATAATAATAGATTTATTGTCATAGTAACATATGCGATTGCATCGATTCTACGATGTTCAGACATCCATATACATAATGATTATGAACATTACGTACGTGAGCTGTAATATTAATTTCATGTTTGTAACACGGAGGTTGCCTACAATAAATATAATAATGTATATCAATGAACAATCTGGTGAAATTATCCAATCCTCAAGAAAAATTCTGCGGAGCTTTTTTGGGTGGCCATCCCCCCCACACCCCCAATTGGTGCTGCCGTAAAGGTATTTAATATGTAAAAGTATTATTAAAGGGGCTAAAAATCCAAAAAATTATTTTTACCACGTGATCTATAGCACAATACTACACTTAAATGACCGTTTAAATAATTATATCTTTTAACTGTGATTTAACACGAATTTTTTCATTTTTTTGATCCAGAAATTGGCGAAAATTGGTGTTTTGGAAAACTTCCTAAATCGGCTTTTACCTGCTTCTTTTTTGGTCCACATAATACTAGAGCATAGTACCAATCTAAAATGCCCCCTTTATAACATCGTGTCTTGAAACTGTGCCCAAATATACCCTCAAACACGCAAAAATATGCATTCCAAAATCACACCCCATCTAGGCAATCAGCATATTTTGACCAAACTACTTGCCCAAATTACAAAACAAAATATAGAGAATTTACAGAAAAGGCTGTCGAGTACGTCAATAATGGCCATTATTTTTTTGGATCAAAATCCTCCAAGGTCACGAGGCATAAAGATCGTCCCCATGTTATTTCTCATGGGAGATTCAACTATTAAAATGAAATATTGATTTGTAACATAAATTTATTTCACTTTACTTTTTTCGTATGCATATGGAATGAAGTCAATGCAGTAAGTGAAAAAGAATAGTAACTGAAATACATGTTATATCATTGGTTATAAACTTCCACCGTCTCAAATAATTCTCATTTAGTTAGGAATTCCCACTTCATATCAAGAAATCCCCACTCCAACAACTGCAAATGTATAAAAGCGTAATGTTTATTATGAAACGTGTCATTCTTTCTTGTTACGACGTTTTACGAACGTTTCCAAAACCACTCAAGACGTCTTAGAACGTTATGTTGTTCTTTTGTACGACGCACACACGGATGTAGGAAAAGTCAATGAAGTAAGGTTAATCCTTTTCACATCGAGGAACAAAAGTGTTGACAGCCTTCCTCCCACTCAAGACACACTGCAGCTAAACATTCAGCGTGCTGCTTATCAAGGAAGACATCTTTGGGGAAGTGCTGATACTCTTACGCCAATTTCTTTATCACCTAAAGAATGGGGATGGTTCTTGAATGGTGGAGTTTGGCATCCAAAATGGACTAGACTGCCGGAGATATGGGACTGCTGCAGAGAGCTTTCCAAGTACTCGTGTAAGAAAGGATGCATCACATGATGCTCATGCAAAGATGCCGGCTTTCCCTGTGCATTGCTATGTTCCAACTGCCGACTGAACTGCTGCAACACCAGGTAAACCTAGTCTTAGAAAGTTATTATATAGACTTTTAAAAAAGTTTAAGGATAAATATATAAATCTCTTTAATTTATGGATGGTTATTCATCTCGTTACAGCTATGTTCAGCACTTCATATATTATTTTATCATATTTCAGTATTCCTGAGGATGAACCACGTCTATTCAAAATGTAACAAAGAAGTTAGGAAGAGGTGCTCAAATATCCACGTTATTAGAAATCTACATTGATGTTTTGTTTTCATTATAATATCGTATTAAATGTGATCATAGGAATATAGGAAACAATATACATTTTTCAATCATGACGGCCATTTTGAATTGTAAGGGATATTTTTCTTGGCTCCCCCACTGTAAACCATATACATCTTGAAAATTTTTTGTCCAAGTGTCCCATTTTTATCATTTGCCGTCTGTTCACATTCGAAATAGGAAACAATACACAATTTTCAATCATGGCGACCATTTTGAATCGTAAGTGAAATTTTTCTTGGCTCCCCCACTGTAAACCATACACAACAGCTTGAGAGTAATTTTGCCAAGTGGCACCTTCCTATCATTATTTACCGTCTGTTGACATTCGAAATTGGAAACAAATAAGGTATATGCAATTGTAATTCGTGGCGGCCATTTTGGATCGTAAGGGCTATTTTGCTTGGCTACCCCTCTGTAAACCTTCTTTGACATCTCAAAAAATGTTTTGCCAATGGACACCTTCCGATCATTATTTTCCGTCTTTTTACATTAAAAATCAGAAGATAATTGATACACCTTGTCATTCATGGCCGCCATTTTGAATTGTTAGAGATATTGTTCTTGGCTCCCCCTCTGTAAACTTTTTCTATAATCTTAAGAAGAGCCTAGTGCTAAGTGGCACCTTTTTATCATTATTTTTAGTATGTTTATATTTCAAAAAGTAAAATAAAACATATTTTTCAAACATCGCAGCCATTTTGAATCGTAAGGGTCATTTTTTATGGCTCCCCCACTGTAAACCATTTTTAACATCTTTAGAATATTTTTTGCCATGTAGCACCTTCCTAACATTATTTACCGTCTTTTTACACTCAAAATAGGTAAATAATAGGCCTATTCATTCATGGCCGCCATTTTGAATCCTAAGGGACATTTTTCGTGGCTCCCCTTCTGTATCGCTTTTCTTTGACCTTATGAACATTTTTGCCAAGTGAAACCTTCCTACTATTTTTTGCCCGATGGCGGGAAACCAAATTGAGAGACGCAAGAGAGGCCTATCTTGCTGCCAGAAGATCGACACAGGTGGCTCTTCGGACGGCCAAGGACAACTGGATGTGGGGACTTGGGCGAGGTGCAGACAGCAGAAAGTTCTTCTGGCGCTACATTAATTCCAAGGCAACTATTCCGAACGATGCTGCGAGTTTCAAGGTAGGGGGAAAAACCGTGTCAGACCCCAAAGAGGTGGCAGCCTGTTTTAGTGAGGCGTTCCAGAGCAATTTCTCGCGGGCGGATAACATTTTCCCCGTCCACCAGGGAAACGCGCCCGCCACCCAGCTTTCAGAACAGCCCACCATGAGCGAGCTGACTTGCTTGCCCGGTGACATAAAACAGCTTCTACGGGGGACTAAAGCGAATACAGCAGCGGGCCCGGACGGCGTGCCTGCAATTCTACTTAAAAACTCCGCGAACGCTCTCAGCGACTCACTTGCCCACCTTTTCAACATGGCGCTTGAACAGGGTATTCCAACAGAATGGAAAACGGCGTCCGTGGCACCGATCTACAAAGACGGCGACAAGAGAGACATAAAGAACTACAGGCCAATCAGCATCACCTCACTGGTCGGTAAGACGATGGAACGTTTTGTGCGAGACCGGACGAGCGAGTTCCTTGAGAGCCAAAACGTCATCCCTGCGGCGCAGCACGGCTTTCGACAGCGCCGTTCTTGCACCACTCTCCTCGCCGGCGCCATTGACTCATGGACGGCGGCACTGGACGAGCGTAGCGGAGCTCACATTCACTGTGTCTTTCTCGATTGGTCTAAAGCGTTCGATAAAGTGCCACACGTGCGTCTCCTATCCAAGCTCGAGCATTATGGCATTAAGGGCAATTTGCTTAGGTGGTTTGAGAGTTTCCTGGTCGGCCGCACACAGTTCGTCCAGTTCAACGGCGAGCGCCCAGAATCCCGGGACCTCCCCTCGGGCGTCATCCACGGCAGCGTGCTCGGCCCCTGCTATTTAAACGTCTTCGTAGCCGACCTCCCTACCTCGGCAAGGATCCAAATGCTCCAGTAGCTGATGACGTCACCCTGTACTGTATCGGGGGCACCCAAGAGGATGCAGACGCCCTCCAAGCAGACCTAGACGACATTCAGATCTGGTGCGACGAAAATGGCATGTCGCTCAACGCCCTCAAGTGCAAGATGATGGACATTACGCGCGCTCGCACCCCACTTTACTTCATGTACACCATCGATGGTGTCCCACTCGAGTACGTCGACAAGCAGCGCCTCCTCGGCGTTCACATCACAAGCGACTCCGATGGAACGTGCACACCGACATCGTGCGCACCAAGGCGTTGCAGGTGCTGGGTTTCGCGGCCCGCAACCTGCACGGCTGCACGCCCGCGTCAAGAGGATGGCCTACCTGTCGTAGTCAAGCCCTCATGACTTTCGGCCTTCCCGCCTGGCACCCAACTACCATCGAGAACACTACAAGCTTGAGAGGGTGCAGAGAAGGGCGCTGCATTTCATACATGGCCGTAACCTCCCCCACCCTGTGACCAGATGCAGGTTTATGCCAATGACCATGCACCTGCAGTACACCGATCTGTGTTTTTAAAGATGCCTCAGTGGCGCCACTGATTTTGACGTGTGCGCGCGCATCATCCAGGGCCGCGTGTGAGAGGCGACGATAATAGGACCCCCGCCTCCAACCCCCTCCGGCCAAAGGACTGCTCGGCCGACGTGCTTTTTCTTTCCGGGTAGTTAACCAATGGAACGACCTGCCGCCCGCCCTCAAAGACTGCTCAGTGAGTCATTTCCCTTCCCTGTGCAGGGAGCACTTATGGGAGAACCAACTGCATGTGCTAAATTAGTTAGTTTCACGTGCTTCATCAAGGCTCTTCGCGGCACAAGATTTCCACAGATTTTGAGTGTTTTAGCAAGATATTTGCTAGCGTCGACGCCGTTTCTTGTTGCAATTTTAACAAACAAGAATAAACAAAAAATAATAAATAATAATAATAATATCGATGAACAACCTGTACTATAAGGTACGTTGAACTAGACCTAGCTTATTTTATATTGTATTTTTTGTGGGTCCTTACAAAAGGCCTAGGCAATAGGCCTATATATATACCCCTTGGTACTGAAAACAAATACTATGCCTAGGTCTGTACATCCTTTGACATAATTAATTAGGCCTAAACAAAAATAAAGCTAATTTTTTTTTTTTTTTTTACATGATGCATGGAATTAAAAATTGGTGTACCTCATAGTAAACTAGGTCTAATATATAAAATTAATTTTTCACAGAAAATTTTCTTTGTCGCTAGTATTCGTTTTCAGAAAATTTTCTTTGCCTAATGTGTAGGTAGACATATACCTTGAAAATTGTACCGTCTATTGTTAAATTTTGTTAACACGCATTGAAATTTTGATTGCGACTTATCTCCGTTAGTACTTTTTGTAAACTTATGTACCTTTTTTGAAGAAACCAATAGAGCTAGAGGGCTAATTTTTTGTGTATACTTATTATGTACTGATACAGTTATACAAGCATATTTATTCACCTATCTTTAAAAATAAATTTTATTTACACTTATTAATGGTTAAATGTGTGGGAAAAATTTAAATTAAAGTGTATGTTGGGGAAAAAATTTACAATAAAGAAGTATTGAACTTAAAAATTTGAAAGTGCTTGTATATGTACAATATGTACCTCAGAATATGTGTAAGAAATTTCAGAGTGATTCCTTGAATAGTTTCTGAGGAAAAGGTACATGAGTTAACGAAATTTAACACATAGAGCATACGCACTACCATCTCACTTAAACTAATCATATTCAGCAGAAGTAACGCCATGTACTGCTGCCATGTGGAGTCCGAACAAGAACAGAACGAAGAGAGGATACAAAACACGTCCGCCTATGACAAGAACAACCAACCGACTGCGAACAAGGCTGCCGGCCGCTGCACTGTGTAGTGTGTACTATCAAAAGGTGCGGGGCGGCGAGGTCATATCGATGTTGCACATCAAATGCACAACACTGCATCAGATTGTTTTGTTTTCTTAAGGTCGTTCAAAGTAGCGACATGTGTTTTGTTTTGATTGGCAACAGGTGGGTCGTTTTGACACTTGTTAGGTGTGTTATTGTTTGGATGTTCTTTGACGTGTGGTTTGTCCTACCATTTATCACTATGTTGTTCGAAGTTAGTAGTTGTTTTATAGGTAAAAGATGTGTACTTTGTACGTTTGAACCAAGTGGGGTATTGAGACTATACGGACTCTCCCTGAGTGGACTTAGGTCTTTTGGCAATGGTCATTCGAAGATCGATTCGTTTCTTGAAGTCGATGCAGTTGGTCAGTGGAAGGAGAGCTGTGTATTTTTCATGAGCTGGTTCGAGGCAACTACTGAAGCAACTGGTTAAAATGTGTAAACCATGTATAAACTAATTAAATACTTATAATACAGAACGGGTTTGATTTAAATCAGAAACTAGAGAAAATTTCGTTTTATTTCATAAGAAGAATCATCTGGTTCATTTAAGTATAAAAACTTAATATAAAATCTATGTCAATCTATTTTTTTAATTATAGGCACCGTGCGTTGATACTACTAGCGCTCGTAGCGGCGGATTCTAACATAAAATTGGTGAAGCTGCCCACAGCTGGCGTAAAAGCTTGTATTTTGCTCATGTTAATGTCAGACAAGAGTGTTATTATTTGCCACCATATGACGTGAAAGTCGATGTCAGTACATTAATTGTTTTCACTATAAAAATACTGTGATAAAATTGCCGCAATCGCAGTCTGAAAGGCCGACTATAAAATGTAAGCCTCGCCGGCCTAGGCCTTGCCCAGGCTAGGCCTACCTAGACTGGGGCCTACAGTTCAAGGGGAACTGTCATACTCACGCCATGTCCTACGATTGTGATACCGAGTGTAGTGTTAGCATGTAGAATAATTTTGAAATGATGTGATAAGCCTAGAGTAGGTTTTAAATTTTGATTGTGTTTTTCATGGGCTAGTACAAGGCCTTGGCTCATCAGACTAAAGCAAACAAAGCCTAGGGCTAGGCCTAGCCCTCGGGGGTAGCTGGGCTTGGCCCTAGGCCTACTTCAGGGTTTTTATTGTGAATGAATTGTGTAGGATTATTGTTTCAACGTTTTGCACAAGGTGCCCAGCATCTAAGGTAGCGAATAAAGTTGTAGGCCCCTAGCATGATGTAGGCCTAGCCCCTAGTATTGACAAAAACTCTAGGCCAAGGGAAGACCTAGATCAACCAAATAGGTGGTAAAAACCTATGGCTTAGGCCCTAGGGCTGCATGAGGGACTTAATTTCGAGCAGAAAGTCAAAATTACTTCTACAGGCTAACAGTACACTCGGTAGGCCTATCACAATCGCAGGGCATGACATGACATGACAGTTCCCCTTGAACTGTAGGCCCCAATATGCCCCAGTCTAGCTAGGCGTAGGCCGCGGCCAGGCTTACATTTTATTGAACGATTAGTCAGTCTTTCAAACTGTGATTGCATCAATTTTATAGTGACACTGACATAGATAAAACAATTTAATATACTTCCATCGACTTTCACGTCATATGGAGGCAAGTTGACAGATGTCTGCCTCACAACTTTGGCAGTTCGTATGCTGTTTATTTTGCCCGACTTAATTTCCGTCACGTCACATGACCTGCGCCTTTGGCCAGTTCCAATCCTTTTTTTTTAAACATTTAGGTGCATTGTAGAACGCACGCACACTTTTAAATACGTATTTTTATGATTATATCGGGACGCTATCGGACATACTGCATAATGGTAAAGGCCTAGTGAGAAGTTGTTATTCACCAATATGGTTCGGGCAGCTGCCGCTTGTGCGCGCTGACTGTAAATTCACTAGCGCCATCAGTGGCTATTCACCCTGCCTATAGAAAATGCCAAGCTCATATTTCGTCAGTTTCGCATCAGGCGTCGCCTGATTGTAGATTGATGGTGAAGTGACAGCTTAGGATAATGAACCAGGGATAACCAAATGTGTAAGTAAAATAACACATTGTAAATTAAATCGTAGCTAAATGCTATATATGATTATTTATCTTTACATAATCAGATCAAAGAAAACATTAATGAAATGAAACTTGAAATAAACAGTAATATTAAGATTGAGCTATGTCGTCAGGGTATAAAATCTTACAAATTAATACCTTACTGTACCCCTATATGGTAGATGAAAGTCGCGGATATATCGTGTAAACCAGCAGTTTATATCAGAAAAACATGAAGAGGCACGTTTCAAACCACTGCATTTAACTAATCAAACCTTTTTCCTGGCTGGTTAATCATGCGGAACCTAAAGTTTGATTTTAAAAATAAGAATGTGTATTTGTTGCGACACTTCAATCATTAGCACAATACTGAGCATTAACTAACATAAACTAGCATTACCAACAAGGTCCTTCAAATTCCAACTCGACACCTTCTCGCGGTTTGGCCCGTGAATAGGGGAGTTTCACTCCCTGAAACTAATGGCGAGCTCTGAATCGTCGTCGGGGAACCCCTTCCCTTTGACTACCTCCCCGACGGCGAAGACAAAGACAACACGGACGGATGATGACACAGACGGAGACGACCACGACGTGGGGGAACCCCTGCCCTCCCCATAAGCTTGTGGCTGGTTCTGACTAGCACAGGCCTGTCCAACCCTTGTCCCCCCGCATCATCCCTTACGTCCCTCCCTTCGTCTCGATTAGCCAAGTTGAATAAATATGAGACGTAAAGCAATATCCAATCAATCAATCAATCATTACCAACAAAATTGCCATTCAAAACTATGTACTATACGTGAGCTCCAGTCCAAGTGTAGTACAGTGAGTGCTGCCGCCAGCCAACATGTCATCTTCATTTACTTTTCCAAGTATTGCATTGACATGATACCGCTTTGTTGTACTTTGTACTGAGTTTGACCCTCGTGGTCATCTACATTATTGGCCAGCAGCCAAATATATTGATTTTACTTCCAAAAGAAATACAAACTGCACTTTGATCGAATATTTAGTCATAAGATGCCGACATTGATGAAGATTTTCATTTCATCAACAACTTTTAGCGACTGGGGTAGTATTGCCACTGTGATCAAAGTAAATAATACAGTAAATAAGACCTCGTTGAGAGGTTTGAGGAATTAGGACCACTGGGGAGAAATCCATTTATCGCAACTCAAGCCATAGTATTCATTATTAGAAGGCTTAAGTACAATTGGAAACATCATGTTGCCTACATTTTGGCATTTAATGGCATTAAAGCGTCTTGTCGAACACTCTTAACTAGACAAATGCCTCACAAAACTGTTCGATATTAAATTGCGAGTGCGGGTGGTTGTCTGCGATCAAGGAGCAGCAAACAGGGTTGCATATAACCTCCTTGGGGTAACAGTCGACGTTCCGTTCTTTCATTTTCTTGGATTATAAGATCGTTGCCCTGCACGATGTTCCTCATTTCATCAAGAGTGTACGCAACAATCTTATAACACAAGATTATGTGTTTGACGGTATGCGTGCGTGAATTGGCATGTCGAAGCATCGGGAATAAAAAGCTGTCGGAGTTTAACTTGCATTTCTCTGACAATGCTGAACTTGACTTAATCTGTGTGACAGAAACATGGCTGAACGAAAGCACAGCCGATAGCGAGGTTTTAAACGAACATTTCACGGTTTACAGACGCGACAGATACTATGTCCCCCGTGTTGCTGCTAAAAAGGGAGGAGGTGTTCTAATTGCTCTATCATCTAATCTTAAGTCGCGACGTAAACATACTTTTGAGACAGACTGAAATCATCTGGGCGGAGGTTATTTTAAATCAGGCCGTGAGTTTATACGTAGGCTGCGTGTACCTACCCCCGTCACCTTCAGTTGAACTACTAGACGAACTACATGAATCATTATCTAGATTGCAGTCAACCCTACGCCCATCTGATGTTTACCTGCTGTGTGGTGATTTCAATCTACCTGGCATCAGCTGGCAGTCAAGTGACACTTCCAATGTTTTTGTACCAACAGTCGTGTCCCCCTCCCCAGCGACTTCTAGCTTGCTGGAGTCCGTTGAGGTAGTCCCTTGACCACATTTTCCACAACTGCTGGTGCATATGTTGGACTCGTTGCCAACGTGATAACTGGTTGATTGTCGACATATTAAGCAAGTCCGGCTCAGGTAGGCTTATTAGTGGAGCGCCTATGAGAAAATGACCTGGACTTAAAAACGTTAGATCAACAGGATCGTTTGACAAAACGGGAAGAGGACGGGAATTCATACATGCTTCAATTTGAGAAAGTAGAGTAGCTAATTCTTCAAACGTCAGTGTAGCCGTCCCTACCACACGTTTCAAATGAAATTTCATGGACTTCACTGCAGCTTCCCAGAGACCACCAAAGTGTGGTGCACTGGGCGGAATGAAGCCTTCAAGACGAAAGACGGTTGTGACCTAGGCCATTTGAGTGCACCGAGTGGATGACCCCTTACAGATGGAGAATCGAGGAGATTGGAAAGACGGAGAGGTAGCTTTACCGAGTCACTGGATAGAGAGCGCGCCGTGTACGGCGGTGCGGCGCCCGCCTCCGCACGAGAACTACACTACTCACAGCATACTCCCCCGGACTTTAATTTTTAATACGCTTTAATACACTTTAATACGCTGTGCACACGTTTGAATTGGTCCCGCGGGTAAATGTTAGGTTAGCACACTGTAATGTTACGTACCTACGTACGGACCAATCAACCACCAAATCAATTAATTCCGATAATCAATCAATTAATTTTGCATCTATAATTAATTTTGCTCTTTCATCAATTTCAAAGTATTTGTCATACCAGAATAAAGTCAGTCAATAAGCACCAACAAAACAACAACCTATATTAATTGTCTTTTTTAATTGTAATTTTATAATCATTTGTATTTTCATAATTATAATTGTTAGTTTTATATTCATGTTATTCATCTGTCAGTCAGGCCAGTATAAAACATTAGAACTCGTAGCCCTAAAGCCCACATACGACCCCCAGTCTGACGACTAGGGTGGTAATCTAAACAAATCCCCGACGAACGGACCTCTTATCGGAAAATTCCCACAGCAGTTCAGTCTATACGAGACACCCTAACATAAACAAATGAACACTTATCGCTACGTTCTGGAAAGTCAAGTGCCTGGTTCTCGCACACAACCGTGAGAATATTACACCATCGTAACCAGTCATTCGCTCACCAGAGATGTTCCGGAAGACACCCCGCGCGATCTAGCGACACCAATCAATACTAAGCAGCAGTCACAGCATTGAACGCGGCCACAACTATTATCGACTATTATCGACTGAATTATCGAACCACAAACCAACCAACGCCATCTAGCGGCCAAACAACACAACAAAAGTCAGACAACAAAGAGAAGGGTTTACCAGCGACCTTCAAGTCTGGCTAGAGGACACGGCTGCGTCCCTAGCAGACAGTCGAACTACATCTTTCAAAACAACAACACGACAATTCGAGGCGAGGGTGGAATTCGTTGGGCGAGATGGCTTCAGGCGTCATAACAACGTAGGCCTAGCCTAGGCCCTACTATCACTGCTGCTGATATCTCAATTCTTCTTCACTTTACACACATTTAATAAACTACGATTTAAAAACCCCAGACAATGGAGTGAAGGTTGGAACTACAATGGATCAACAGTAAGTAGGCCTAAAGCTGGCCATATCAAGACTTCGCACCAGGTAATAACATCATCATACGAATTTTACCCACCCTACATCACAACATCAACGAAATGCGTGTGACGTTCTAGGCCTAGCCTAGCCCCCTTTAAACTTTCAACTTCAACAAATTTTTAATTACCTAATGTTTTTAACTTACTGAACTGTACTCACAATGCAACCAAACGAACTTTCAATTAAAAAAAAAACTTTACTGACTGACAGTTAATCCTAATCTCAATATTTTGTGTATCTTTTATAACTTTTTATAACTCTATGCAAATGTCCTTTTATTTTTGTAACTTGTAACTTTCATATCAATTATATATGACCATATTTTATTTCAGTTTTATCATTGAGTAACCCTCAAAATGTGCCACCCTCTCACTCTATCTACATATTGATTCACTAATAGTTACTAAGCTAGTAGGCCTACCACTAGAATCTAGGCCCTAGGCCTAATCTAAGCCTGAGCCTAGACCGACAGGTGCTACTGCTGAGCTGAGCTATTCTGTGTGGCCACCCCAGACTCACAGGTAACGTCATTATGTAAATTTAACTTGTCAGTTTTTCTTTTTATTATTGTGCTTTTATTTTTCACCTTCAAAATTATTCTTCCAATCACTTCTTTCAACATCCGAGTTGTTAGCACACCTATGAGCTACGTTGCTAGTCCTGCTTTGGAACTGATGGGAGGAGCGGCATGAGACAGGATTTTTGACAGTTGAATTGACCTGGCCCTTTTCAACTTTTTCTCGTGGACGATGTAGTCGCAAAATATATATTTTTGTCCTAGCCTAATCGCCTTGTGGCGATGTAGCAATCGACTATCTTCAATCGTAAGGTTTGGTGACGGGCATATCGTCTGGATACCACTTTTATGCGCCATGGGCCATACTACGCAGACACCAATGTATTAACTTCACAAAGCATTATATTAGAGAAGTCCTGGCAAATACTTGAAAGTGAGTTAAGTCGTCTGAATCTTTTTAAACGGCAATGAATGAATATCATTTCGAGAGGACGTCGACATTTCTGCCTACAGATAATAATAAAAATAATTATTAAATAATTAATAAATCTGTAAAAATGTTTTTATATTATCAAGGTTGGATGGAAGAAAAGGCCTATCCCGACTAGACAATAAAGACGTTTATCTATCTATCTACAGATCAAAACTTTGGTCCAAATTTGAGTAAACCAGTCATGACAGAAGAACTTGACAAAATACATATCCTGTACTTCAAAGAAAATTTTAATAAATCCCCTGAAGAACATCATCATCTCGAACAAAGGCACCTTTACTACAGCGATAGCAGGTAATGGATGGAAGAACGTAGGAAAACTGCTCATATGTGCTGCTGCGAGCAATCAAAGCAGCTAACATTACAAAACGTATTTTGTTGACAATTTTGCCGAACAACATGGCCACAAAGATTGTGCGATTGCCCTCTTACTATAGTTTTTTTTAATCCTATTGAAAGGACCTGGACAGAACTACAGGCGAAGATAAGACGGGCAAACATATGCCAAGTCTAGATACAGAGGTAGTAAACATGATTGGGGAAAGGAGAAGGAAATTAGTGCAGATGCATGGAGATAACTAGGAAAACGCTAAAGTCCCGCCGCGTTGATGGATGAGCTGTTTAAAGTTTTTAGTTACTGGGGATATCTTTACTTTTGCAAGTGCTTTGTTTTGCTGCCTACGCATTGTAGGTGATTGTTGTCAAGTTTCTATTGTTTCTTGTCAATTGGTATTATTTATCGTAATTAAAAACTTATATTAAAAGCTTTATTTCTATAAATTTTGGCTAACTTTTTCAACTTTTTCTTTCAAAAGGTACTACATCATTATAACCTTAATGTCCATGTATAATATGAACGTTGTAGCCCCACCCGTTTGGTCAGAATTGGCCCAAATGGCATGAAAAAAACGCACAAAAAATCGAAAAAATCGTTAAAGTACGATATTTATGAGAAATAATTCTTCGATTTCTTTGAGGTAGTCAAAGGGAAGGGGAGAATTCCCGGACGACGACCCAGAGCTCGCCATTAGTTTCAGGGAGTGAAACTCCCCTAATCACGGACCAAACCACGAGAAGGTTGCGAGTTGATGACAATAGCACATGAACTCTGAGAGGTGTAATTTATTGGTTGTGAGTGATATTTACAGATATGAGCAGTCTGATGATAGCGAGGAGGAGGGACGAAATCGGGCAACGCCAACCCGTACCGAAAGTTCCTCTAATGCACTCAAAAGTCTCTACAGCAAAATTCTTGCTACTTCAAGCAGAGGGGTAGGTTCTTACTTTTAGATTTAAATACTAAGCGCCTTGGCTTGGTCTACACTCAACACTAGATAATTGTGTTTAAATTAATGTGTCTGTTGGGTATTTCTTTTCAGAATAAACCTCGAAAACGAACTGCGTCAGACGAACTCAACGAGTACTTGGCTGAACCACTTTTGAGTGATGAAGCCGGTGATGATGAAGGAAGTACCAACAATCCTGTCATGAAGTACTGAGCAAAGTTCACAATTTTAAAGAAGTTTGAGCAAGTATCTGGGGACACCACTGGCAACAGTTTGATATGTGATAAGAAGCGGAGTCGTTTGGACCTAGAACGGGTTCGCAAGTTTTAAACGAAAAAAGCGTAAAATTGCGGTTTTTATGAAAAATTATTTTTCGATCACGCTCAAATTTCACACCAATATATTAATTCATAAAATTAAGGTTCTGTGAAAAAATCATTACAGTCGGAGAAGAAAGAATGGACGCCCCGCGTGCGGTGGCCATACAACCAACGCAACCTGCAGACAGGCCCATTGCTGTCATAGCCATTAATTGACCAGGTAACTCATAACCTACTAGTTCCAGGTCATCATCAGATAGCGTCCACTGGAGATAGTGGGAAGGAGTGATGATGTTGGAAAGGATGGGTTTAACTGGGTGGGATCGGTGGAGTGCTTGTTGGGAATACACTACTCCCCTACTCACAGGCCAAACCACGAGAAGGTTGCGAGTTGGACTTTGTTGGCCCTTGCAGATCAAGAATCAATAATTGAATTGTCGTGGTATGTCGTGGTATGGTGACATCAAACAACATTTTCACAGCAAAACTTATTTTGGATACATGTTCACCGCTGCTCGAGCCAGCTCTTTTTCCTTGTTCAACAAACTTTCCTCTATTGGCTCTGCCACATCCAACATCTCTTCCAACGTTCTAAACGCCCTGTTGACTAAATGAACGTGTAAATCAGGCAAGACAACCTGAACACAAAATTAAGCCCTCACTACATTAGCCATCCGATTATCAATTTATCACACAATTTAATCTTGTCGTAAACATATTCCATAACAGACTCCCCCTTTCCGCAGCACCCTCTTGCTCAGCAAACAGCTTTTACTCCATCAATGACTACCTCTCCATGTAAATATCTGCAGTTAATTCATTTTTTCATTATAATATTTACAAATTATCTAGAGTATAACCACAAACAAGCACTGTAATTTAAAATTTTCAAATGTTCCCTTGGCCGAAATGATGTAACAAACTTCTATATATAATATATATATGTGCTTACACGCTTCCTTGGATTGTGCAGGTATATAAGACACATTCTGCTGTACATCCTCCAATTGCTGTTTTCTGTGCCATCAGCAATTCTCATCACAATATCACATCAATTATTGCTTTATATCCAATTTTTCTTTATTCTATATGAATTCTTAATCTAGTAGGGCATATTTTGCATCTACTCTACTTTACCATAAACACTAATCAATCAATCAATCATCATATATATATAAATATCAATATATTCTAGACACATTCTACTGTACATCATTGCTGTTTTCTGTGCCATCATCAATTCTTATCACAATATCACATCAAAAATTGCTTTATATCCAACTTTTCTTTATTATATATGAGTTCTTAATCTATAGTAGCGCATGCTATTGTTTTGCATCTACTCTTTTAACATAAACACTGTGTTTATCATTATTAATCAATTAATGAATCATCATATATATATATATCAATATCATCAATCATCATACATATCAATATCAATATCCATATCAATTATCAATTATGCTTTATATCCAACTATTCTTTCTTCTAACACTGTGTATATCATTATAATTACTATCACTTTTATTATTAATTATTAATTATAGACTATTCACTTTCTCTGCAAAGAGTTATACTTGTACACTGTACTAGTCTTAGTGAATAAAAATATCTATCTATCTATCTATCATCTCTAAAATCCAGTAGTTCACATCATCCCCCGATTTTTTGCAAAAACGCTTTAGAAAGTTCTCCCTCCAAGCCGCCCAGGTAACAACCACCCCAACTTCTATGCTTGTCCTATTCTCGAGAGCCTCAAACCAATTCAGAGGCCGTCATTATCGTTAGATATGGTCGATTGTCATCGTTGTTCGTCCCTAGATATGGTCGATTGTCATCGATATTTGTCCCTAGTACAAATCTAAATCAATTATTTCCATGTGCATTATCTCCACTTACAGGCAGTATGCAGGCACGCACGCACCATCGGCCTGACGCCCGTAATAAGAGGGAGTGTCGAGGCCCGCAAGGCATTGAAAATGTTAATGCTGCTGGCGCTTCTACCGGCCAACAGACTGCTTGAGGGAGTGGACCTCATCCAAGCATTTGCCGGGGAAGCTGGCTTGCCGGAGCAATTCAACGTCATGATCCAGTACATGAGAAACACCTGGCTCCTGGGCCTGGGCGCCGAGTTCATCTCCGTCTTGAGGCTAGCAAGGCGCACTAACAACAACCATGAGTCGTACCACAGGTCTCTTGGTCGCCACTTGGGAAGGCCACATGGTGGGATATGGAATTTCATGTGTAAGTTCATAAATAAGTTATGATCGGGTTCATTTATTTCAATATTGAGCAAGTTTCATACTACAAATAATAATTATTTTAACGTGAGCATGCGAGCAATATATGAAATTAGCTTACATCATTAATTACCTTCTCAAATTGGATGGCTATTATAATTAAAAATTATATAATTGTTAGCCATATTTCAATACAAGTTACTATAACAACCACAACAACAAACCGTAGGGAGAACTAAAACAATTAATTATGTATTAGAAATGCTAAAACATATTAAACATATTACGACATACCTTCTTTTAATGTATACAAATAGTCAAGTCAAAATGAATTATGATGGTAATTAACACCAATAAGAAAAAGGTTGATATCTGTTGTGTTTGAATAGTTGACTGACCAAATAAATTAACAGTGTTGTTTCTGTTTACAGATGGTCTCCTGTCCTTAGACCTTTCCAGAACCAGGAATTTTATAAGCCTGGATAATGGTATTCCTATTAGGCGCCGAATCGCTCGGCATGTCAGATTGATAAACGGTGCAATCCGTGATCACTCTGATGCGTTCAGCGATGGCGCCTTGAATGTGCGGGAATTTCTCGTAAATACTAGCTATTACGCTGTAACTCTCGAACAACGTGTTATAATTAACCAGGCTTATAACATGCCTGATGATCGTGATTTCCTTCTCGCGGCAAGAGGCCTTGTTCCCGCTCCAGTTAACCAGCAACGTCCACCTGTTCACCTTCCTCAACCGCAACCCGAACACATACCGGCCACTAACCCGCTACCACAACTACAACCCGAACCCATTCTCGCCCCTTACCCGCTACCACAACTACAACCCGAACACATACCCGCCCCTAACCCGCTACCACAACTACAACCCAAACACATACCCGCCCCTTACCCGCTTCCTGAACCTTTACATCCTCCATTTGGACCTCTGCCCCAGTTCCATATCCCAGCAGTGGCCCAGAGAGGACCAGGCCGCACCCGAGGAGCAGGTGGTAGGGCACGAGCACCACGTGGACCACGTGGTCGTCGAGGCTGGACAAGGAGCAGCCGAGCAGCCTGCCGGTAAGTTTTCCAATTTTATTTTACTACAGATTGAAGGCAATACCCAGCGATATACGCAAATTTCAGGGCAGAACGGTCACCCACTCTACCCCTGACTACACCCAATTCTGCTTAACTTCGGTGTTCAAGTGGGAACCGGTTAAACGACCTCGGCTAAACCGCTGGCTAAGGAAGGTGATGGATGTCACCAAAATAGTACGCAGCGGGTGCGTGCTGTGCATTGTTATTTTAACCGTGTTTTGTTCAGGATATCATTGTATTTGGATTTGATATTGCTTAACGTCTCATATGTGTCACTCTTGTGTAGTGTATTATTTAAATGTGTGGCTGGTATCATTGGTTGATTACGAGTGGAAATTGATACCTGTCCACAATTCAATTTCACCTGTGTAGGCCTAGGCCTACATAGAGTTTAGCCCAACATCATCATGGCCTATTTAAAATTATGATGTCATTTAATTAGAATAAATTAACAGTTTATAATTTGGCCAGTGGCTAGTGTTATTACTTATTAATTACCTTTAAGCATGAATTGCAAGTCTTGTCCCTGTAGATAAATCTTGGGCCTAAAATAGGCTTCGGAAGGAATAAATGCAATCTGAGTTTGAAACAGTAATTCTGGTCGGATTTGGTTTATTTCTTTTTTTAATAGCTTTGTAAAATAAGCCTTTTTTTTAAGGATTGTTTTATTATTGTGGCATTTATGGTTCATAATTTATTCAAAAATTTACCTACCCAAATACAACAAGGTATTAGAATAGGCCTTTTAAACATTTGGCAGCTGCAAATATGCAACCTTTAGTCGTTGTTTTAATTTGTTTTTAATTCTAGCATTTTGGCTATTTATTTTTTCATCTTGGTGTATATTAATCGCTGACCCAAAGGTAATCTCTCTACTTATTTAGTCGATTACGGCACGCACAAACAGATGAAACGGACTAGGAGGTGGGTTCAGCAGCATGCCAGTCTGTTTATGAAGTCCGCTGTCCCTCGCTCGTCAACAACTACCAATGATGTGAGAACAACTGATATCCCACGGGAAGGCAGTGAGTATTTTTTTTTTTTATAATTTCTTATTTAAAAACATTACTTTATTTTTCATAAGCAAGTCCATATTTTGACACTCCAATTAGTGAACCTGTGTCATTTGTGTGTGTGTGTGTGTTTGCTGTGGTCACCACTTTCCTACGACCGTCTTTGTGCACTTACGATTACACTATACAATACAGTGCATTACAATTTCCTTATTTGTTTATTACAGCACCAAAATATTATGACCATGTCATTCGCGTGGTGTTTGACCTCTTCCCTGGCCCAAGGTACTTCCCGCAGGATGTCCAGAAGTTCAATAACATTTTGAAGCTGAGCCCATATTACGGTGGACTCCAGATAACAGAGGGGGTTTTTGAAGTGGCAAGACTGACCTGGCTGCAGAAGAAATGGGGCCGGGTAGCTCCATAGCCAAGAGGACGGTCTACCGGAGGGAGGGGTTCGGCCAGGAGCGGGCGGTGGCGGAAGGCCGGTTTGAAAGCAGGCGCCAGAGGCGGAACCGGAATGCCGCGAAGATGGGCGGTTCGGGCGGCAATCCGGCCGCCGCGCCGCTCAACACTATCACCCGTTTCGACGACGAGAGCGATACGGGCACTCTGTCAAAAGCACTCATCCCATAGCTGGTGTGGGCCGAAGACCAGGCCTTGGCCACCGTTGATGTCGGCGTGGAGGCCGAGATGCCGAAAAGGAAAAAGAAGAAGAAGAACGTTCCGAAGCCGACATTGGTATGCTACTCTCACAATTCTGGTGTACGAGAGTGGGTCTCAAGTGTCTCTAAGTTGTCAAATACGGCGCCTGCTATTGAAATAATAACTTTTCGGTTATGTTTTGATGATGTTTCAGTCGCCGGAGTTCTCCGAATCGGAGGAGCCCGTTCGCAGAGACCTACAAGGCTTCCAATTGGCGACCACGACGTTTCCCATTTGGGTTGCAGGGGACTGCCTGGAGAACGACGGCCGGCAGCAGCCGACAACGAAGCCGTCGCCAAACATGACTGAAAACAACCGCGGATGCGACATCCTGGAAACGACACCGTCGCCGCCCTGTGTGCAGCCGGCCGCAGATGCCGGCCGGTCCGAGCTGCAGACAGGGGTATGTTACTCTCACGATTCTGGTGTACGACTATGGGTCTCACGTTAATCCAGGTTCTCAAATAGGGCGACCTGCTTTGGAAATTATAACAGTTGTGATTTTGTGTTTATTATGTTTCAGTCGCCAGAACGTGCAAACAACTACCAAGGAAAGGACGAGTTGGCGACGACGGAAGCTGCACCGTCTACCGGGAAGCCGTCGCCAAACGAAACCAGAAACAAGACAGAGACATGCCGGAAACGACACCGTCGCTGCCCTGTGTGCAGCTGGCCGAAGATGCCGGCCGGTCCGAACTGCAGACAGGGGTATGTTACTCTCACGATTCTGGTGTAAGACTATGGGTCTCACGTATCTCTAGGTTGTCCAATAGGGCGACATGCTTTGGAAATTATAAAGTTTGTGATTATGTTTTGATGATGTTTTAGTCGCCGAAGGAGACGACCACCAAACCCGCAAAGCCGCGCGGTGGTAGGACACCCCGTGTGGAGAAGGACTGCTCGTCTGACGGGGAGGTCGACTCGAATGATCAATCGGAGGATGGCTCCTCGAGCGACACGAGCGTCGAGGAGCCACCACTGAAGACCGCGGAGCCACCCTGTGTGCAGTTGCCGCAGTCTCCGGCCGGTCCGAGCTGCAGACAGGGGTATGTCACTCTCACGATTCTGGTGTAAGACTATGGGTCTCACGTGTCTCTAGGTTGTCCAATAGGGCGACATGCTTTGAAAATTATAACGTTTGTGATTATGTTTTGATGATGTTTTAGTCGCCGAAGGAGACGACCACCAAACCCGCAAAGCTGCGCGGTGGGAGGACACCCCGTGTGGAGAAGGACTCCTCGTCCGATCAATCGGAGGATGGCTCCTCGAGCGACACGAGCGTCGAGGAGCCACCACTGAAGACCGCGGAGCCACCCTGTGTGCAGCCGTCCGCAGTCTCTGGCCGGTCCGAGCTGCAGACAGGGGTACGTTACTCTCACGATTCTGGTGTACGACTATGGGTCTCACGTGTCTCTAGGTTGTCCAATACGGCGACCTGCTTTGGAAATTATAACGTTTGTGATAATGTTTTGATGATGTTTTAGTCGCCGAAGGAGACGACCACCAAACCCGCAAAGCCGCGCGGTATGAGAACACAACGTGTGGAGACGGACTATTCGTCCGACGAGGAGGTCGCCTTGAATCATCAATCTGAGGATGGCTCCTCGAGCGACACGAGCATCGAGGAGCCACAAAGGAAGACCGCGGCGAAGCGCGCGGCGAAGCCAGTAAACCGGGCACACGTCATGTGCGAGGTGTGTGGCGAGGGAGCGTATCCCAACCTTAGGCGTCACCTCAGGACTCACAGCCATGGGATGGATGCGGCCACGGCCGAGGCGACTGCTGCCGGGGCTCGCGAGCGTTTTTACAAAAACCAGCTGCGGTTTCCGTGGTGGCGGCTGAAGATCGCCATGGGCCGCAGCTGGGCAGACGTAGAGCTGCGCGAGAACCGTAAGTCCACCTTCGAATTTTGGTCGATCCAATTACTATCACGTTTCCGGCCGGGGGTTATATGCCTAACAAATTTTTGTCTCGCCATGTTTCAGTCATAGCCTTCATGAAGACGCAAGGCCGCGTGATCGACATGTCGGCCGCGATCATGCCCCGATACCTGCACGACGTAGCCGAGGCCGACATGTCGGTCGAGGCTGGGGTTGTTGCCGACAACGAGGTGGTGGCCCGCCCAGCCACCCCGGTCGTGACGCGGCGTCAGGACGCGCTCCCGTCCAGCTTCCGGGATTGTCCACCGCGAGACGGGCTTCCGACTCCCGACCTCGAGGCCGTTGTCGCGGAGAGGACTCGGGTCGCCGAGGTGGAGCTCGAGAGCCAGGCCGCGCAGCAGTCTCGTGACCTGACGCGTTCAGTGAAGGCTACCCGTTCCCTCAGGGGCCTCGACCACAAGGTCGACGAATGCATAGTTGCAATGAAGAGGTTCCGCCAGGCCATGGTCGGCCAGAGGACCGGCCTCAAGGCCACCGACCACCGACCACAACTATCACTTCCCTGACAAGCAGGACAGAATAAAGAGCGAACAAACCTCCCAGCCTGGACAGTACAGACAATCTCCTGAAGTTCACAAATATTATAGAGAACAATGCGAGAACATAACAGCAAAGACTTGGTTAAACAACAGTTGCAGCAGTGACAGAAGCTAACTCCGTGTACTGTTGAGGCTCGACACGAACAGACCGTAGAGCGGAGACAAAACACGTCCGCCTGCAACAATAACGACAGACCGACTGCGAGTGCGAGGCGAGCCGCGAGGCTGCGCTGTGTGCGAGTGAAGGTGGTAGTCAAAAGGTGCGGGGCGGCGAGGTCATATCGATGCTGTACGTAAAGTGCATTGAAACTCTTTACAATTGTGTTGATGACAGAAGGACATAAACTCTGAGAGGTGTAATTTATTGGTTGTGATTGATATTTCTATATGTGCAGTGAGGTTTATCGTGACGATACTGGAGTATTGTAGACACTGCCTCCTAGATGTTGCTCGTGGCTCCTCGTTCCCTACCTGTCCACGCGACAGGTTTTGATTGTTGACCAGTAATTTGCACTTTTTTCTCACATAGGCATTCTAGCGCTAGTTAGCGCCCCCAAAAGCTCCGTTTTGTTTTTGTTGTACACGTAGAGACGATTAAAATGCTATCTCAGTGTTTTATATTCAGACTTTCTATGTTCAATTTAAATTAAATTTAAAAGTTCAATTTATTAATATAATAGATCGGAGATGACTTTTGATGTGATGCAAATCAAAACAACAACAAAAATACAACAGAGCTTTTTGGGGGCGGTAACTAGCGCTGCCAGGACAACAATTAACACTATGCGCTGTAACGCGCCACTTTGCTGATGCATTACGACCAATTTCCCCGACCCTGTGTCACCGGTTAGTAACACAGGAGTTTGGCGGGAAAATAACGTCATCTTGGCCGTGATTGGTAGCCGATGAGATCACTCTCCACGGACGAGTGGAACGTGGGGGCTTGGAGAGAGAGAGCATTCATTGTGTCGAGGTACGCCGAACGGTTGTAGTTGAGTATCGGGGACCGAACCAGTGCGCATGTGGTACGAAGACGACATGAAGAGAGGCCCATAATAAATAGAGTAGAGAAGACTACCCTGCAAACTTCCCTGCAGACAACAACTGTCCTTGCTACCCAGGACGTGTGAGCAAACACTTCAAGGATCGGAGGAAGTTCCCGCCAGGTCCTGCACCAAGACGACGCCCCGGACTGTCCATAGACCGACGGACGTCTCTACGGGTTTGAGCGTCAGTGGAAGCCTAATGGACAGAGTGGAGGTTGGGTATGTACAATTGCAGACGTCCGTCGTATCTTAATTGCCATGGAATCGTGCAGTGAAATTCTGTCCTGTGTTCGAGTACAGGACGCAGACATTTGCATAGTGTCCTGGGAGTCTGGCCACATGGTAGTCCCTAGTTGTCGAACTCAGTTTGTGACAGAAACCCGCCTTGGACGTGTTTCCTTTACGTGATGATTAGTGTAGCATCTACCCGGAGATTTTCGCGTAGTAGACAAGGGGTCAACAAAACATTAGACTGATTCATTCAGGATCGCACATAGACCTCCCTGGCATACTTGTTGTGTATTTCATAGGGTCTGAAACTCGCCTCGCGACCAAGTGTTAGCACGAGCTGATACCCTATCTATGTTGTGTACATTCCGTTGGTCATTGAACCATAAACCCCCAGCTGTAGTAGGAATCAATGCCCCAGAGTAAATTGGAGAGATTTGATTTGTGAAACCCAGCAATGAGAAGGGGAATCTTTTTCTTATTATTGTCAACATTGATTTATCTGTTATTTAAACGAACATGCCATAAGTTAACCAGCAATTATATAACCAGTGCTGTGAAACATTTCGGCCACTTATAGGCAGCTCTCAAGGTACAAAGTTTAATCGCTACTGTGAAAGACAGGTGAGCCTCCAAGTGTGTAAACTATAGGTGTTGATCACAAACATTTAACTCTGTTATTAAATCTTGTTATTGGTAACTGGTTTATTTACCTCACACTTCAGGTGACGGGCGACTATTTAATGATCATGCAGGAGTTGCTGGATAACTTGGGTTAGATTAAGGAACGACACCAGAAGTAAGGTATTGTTTATATTCGATTTGCATAGGATATCCTTATTAGTTATGATTATTATTTGTGTCAATTGTAATTAATAGATTCAAGACATGTGTAAACAGTAACCGAGGTAAAACCACTATTTGAGTCAATTGTAATTAATGACGTATAAACACATGACACGGGCCAAACCGCGAAAAGGTGTCGAGTTAGAATTTGAAGGCCCTCGCCCTTAGTTTTGGGGAATACACCACTCCCCTACTCACAGGCCAAACCATGGGAAGGTAGCGAGTTGGACTTTGACCGAAGTTAAAGAAGCAGGCTCTGTGTCACCTGATAAACGTGGGAAACACACAAACAGTCCAAACAAAATAGATGAATCTTTATAGCAAAAAGTATACGGGATCACATAAATTTGTTTCCTAGAATCGTCTAACTTTGTACTCGAAAGGGTCTTTAAAGAATAATAGATGGCATAGTGAGTCAAAAATGCACCGACTGTATCCAAACAATATGAAAGAAGTTGCTGGTAATGCAGGAAAGCAACGCCAATATGCCTACCAAGAAATATTAAATAAGCAATGTGGCTTATGTTTGTCCAGAGATGTAGCAAGTCCAGAAGAGAAGACTAAACTTCAACAAAAATATGATGATATTCCAATCAAAGTAAAAACTAGAAATTTCAAGAAAGAAGATAAACACAAAGAAATGAGCGACATTAAACTATTTGTTGCTTCCTTTGACATGCAAAAGGTGTTTGTTACACCCCAATGTGAGGTAAGTGTTATTACTATAACCGACTGTGTAGAGATAAAACTTTATTGCTACACAACGGCTGGCAAGCAACAGGCACATAATAAAGCTTCGTGTTGGCAGGCGGTTAAGCAGCGACCATCAACTCCACAATGTGTACAACAATGAGATAACAAACATGCTTCTCTGACAAGCAGGGCAAAATAAAGAGTTAACAAAACCTTTCAGTCTGGATAGAACAGACAACCTAATAAATAAACAAGCTTTTAAAACAGAACGATGCAAGGACACAACAGCCAAAACTTGCTCAAACTGCACATTTAGCAGTAACAGAAGCCCTGGCTACTTGTACTGTGGAGGCACAACAAGAATAGACCAAAGAACGGACACAAAACACGTCCGCCTGCAACAAGAACAACAATGACCGACTGCGAGGCGAGGCAGCCAGGCTCTCTCTGCTGAGTACAGATGACAGTCAAAAGGTGCGGGGCGGCGAGGTCATATCGATGCTGCACATAAAGTGCTCAGGAAGTTTTTAAATTGCATTGATGACAGTAGCACATGAGCTTTAAGGTGTGTAATTAATTAGTTGCGGCAGTTTTTCTATATGTGCAGTGAGGTTCATCGTAAAAATATTATATTGTTGCTGAAATTGACTTAGCTACATAATGACAGTACGGTGCAAACACGGTGCATTTTACAGGGTGCAAAGCACGCCACATATAACATTTGAAGTAGATATAGTGGCTTCAAGCGATTGACAATTGCCGCAATTAATAACGTACTCCATCGAGCAAAATAATTCATCAGATTGTGAGCGCGGAATGTGATACCGCTCTATCTAAGTGATTGCCTTATCGATAAAGAACTGAATTAGCATTCTTTTCATCGAGAGACGCTATTTGAACTTGTTCCATCGGAGCGAAAATGAAACGCCGCTCAAAACAAATCATCTTTGAAAGTATACAGTCAGAATGAGAATAGGTGAGGGCACGTACAGTTGATTTACATTTTTGTACCAGTTGTGTGGTTGGATTTTAACGTTTGCAAGTGCGCTCTTCAATTTTACAATTGATTCACATCAAATACGCATTCTATTTGATGACTATTTTATATTAAGTAAATTTATGATTGATTGATTGGATATTGCTTAACGTCTCATATTTATGCACTTTGGCTAATCGAGACGAAGGGAGGGACGTAAGGGGTGACGCGGGGGGACAGGATGTAATCATCCAAATACTAAAACTGTCATGTATTGTTCAATGCTTTCCAAGAATGCTGAAGGCAACAAGTTCTCACCAAGAGTGGAGACTGCCGTCGGAAAATATTCAATGTCGAACTTGCTGTTGGGTCATTCCTCAGTATTTTCGAACACACCAGGGAGGGTAACAAATTACGTCTATAAACTAGACGTCACAGACACAACACCATTCTTTCAAAGGTCGTACCCAAGGCAGGAGGTAGACTAGCATAATATCTAACAAATGGTTGAATGTAAGATAATCGATGCCACCCTATCGCCCTATACAAATCCTGAAGTATTTGTTACTAAGCCAAATAGAGGAATACAAATGTGTTTAGACGACCGTTTGTCTAATTCAAGTATTAGTATTAATAGTTTTAGGGCGCTTTAACAGCTAAGATTATTCGCGCCTCCAAGATAAAACAATTTCTATAAGTGTGAGTTACCACCATGTATACTTCTTTCCAGGGGGTGGAACGTAAGGGGTGACGCGGGGGGACAAGGAATGGACACTGGACAGGCCTCTGCTGGTCTGAACCATACACAAGCATATGAGGGCAGGGGTTCCCCCACGTCGTGGTCGTCTCAGTCTGTGTCATCATCCGTCCGTGTTGTGATTGTCGTCGCCGTCGGGGAGGTAGTCAAAGGGAATGAGAAAGTTCTCCGAAGACGACCCAGAGCTCGCCAACAGTTTCAGGGAGAAAAACTTCCCTAATCACAGGCCAAACCACGAGAAGGTCGCTAGTTGGAATTTGATGGTGAAGAATGTAACAATTTGTTTACCCGTTATATAAAATCGCATCAGGTCAAGCAACAGCACGTCAATAGTACCCACCGGTAATAAGATAATTTGCCTTGATTTTGAACTTTTATTCTCCCAGGGCATATAATTATGTACGTAAAACATTTAATTGATTGATTGTTTGAAGGCAGAGGCTTATGTATTTATAGATTGCAAGGCAGATTGATTGTATGAAGGCAGAGGCAAATGCTACTCCAGCCGGCCATGACGCACGTTACGCCCACCGACAGTGCTGCCCCTGGATTCCACTCCAAACCCCTATACCTTCTCTATGGATTGGTTGTGAAATTAACCTACTTTTGCCATTTCGGTGAAAAAAAAAATATCTTTTTCCAGAAATGTCTTTTGATATCGAAAGTATTTTAGCAGAAATGATATCGTTTCATTATCAATACATTCCTAGTTTTCATTTGTGCTGCCTGATGTTTTTACTTGCAAGTTGTCCCCCCTCTGTACTTTCCCAGCACTGGGACATTTTTATGTTTCTAGTTTAAATTTTACAAGTGGATTAATGCAGGGCTATCTTGTTTTTAAACAACAAATGCAATTATCTCACTTAAAAAAGTATCTTACGTACAACCGTTTACCCATCGTCTATGGTGTTTGCAGACAACGGAGGATAATGACCGAACCAAGGAGTACAGACTGGTAGGGGTTATCCAACACAAAGGAAACAACCCAAACGTCGGTGAGTCTGAGCTAGTTTCTGTTTATTTGCTACAAGATTAGGGGTTTTACTCTCCAACTCCCAAAGTCGGACCTTCAAGAGGTCCAGTAAGTTGCCCCCCCCCCCCCCGATCTGCAAAAATCAAATTTTTTATGCTAATTGTTTGTGCTTCGTTACTGCTTGATAAAGCTCGATATCCCATCGTCCGTGCTCACTCGCTGCAAAAGAAATTGGAGATCAAAAGTGCGGGGGGGGGAGGGGGCAAACTTAATGCCAGACCCCCCATACTTGGAGTTGGAGTGAGGACGACTACTCAATAGTTGAGCGGTTCAACCATGGGTGGCTGAAGCGCCCCTCGCTCATAGACTGGCATGAACACCTTGGTGGCAACCCGGCTGATTCTTACATGGACGGCAGGCTGGACAACCAGGGGAGCGAAGCTACTAGATCAGGAGTCACAGCATCAGGGGTGCTCACAAGAGCGATGCCTGGGGCTCAGTAGACAGTGATGACCGAGAGACCTTCATAGTAAAACATAAGGCTTTTACTTGGCTATGTCTAGGTATTGAAGTATTTTTCAGCTACCAGAAAGGAAATCTTGTGATTTTAGACTCGGATATCGATCTCTATATTCTAAACATTGTGACTTTTGCCGTCAAAGATGAGAAAGATTGATATTTTGTTGGTAAGCAAACTACAAGATTTCTTCTCAAAGAAATGCAATATTATGAAGTCGAGGAAAGTGAACACATCATTTGCAGATCGGTCAATGAACTACAAGATATATAGATATGAATTACCTCATTCACAATTTTCATAGGTACTCGCGGCCCTGAGGTTCTTTGCTCGTGGCAGTGGACAACAGGATGTAGCAAATATACTAAACTTAAGCCAAACATCAATCAGCCGATGCATTGATGAAGTAAGTTCAGCAATGCAGCAAGTGATGATGCATGACTGGATAAAATTTCCCACCACTCCACAAGAGAAAAATGCTATTAAGAGGTGGTAAATTAAAATTTTGTACAGTATATATAATGTTATCAGTACACCAATTGATAATGTACATTAATTCAAACAAGTGGGGTAGTACTCCTTAGAATTATAGCAAATTGTGGCTAAGAATATTGTTTGTCAAGATTCAACATTGTTTTACACTTTCAGCATTCAACATGCGCGTGGCTTCCCTGGGACTATTGAAGCGTTAGATTGTACGCATGTGCACTTGTTGATTGATTGATTGGATATTGCTTAACGTCTCATATTTGCTCCTCCTCAGAATAACATTATGTATCAGGAGCACAAGTATATAAATAGGAAAAATTATCATTCCATTAATGTGATATTGGTAATTTCTTTAAAATAATACATTAACTATGAGGATTTTAAGAGTTATTTTTACGCCTATACTTAGCCTACAATTTAACTTCTTTGTTTATAGGTCTGCGACATGGAAGAGCGCATCCTAAGTGTAAATGCTAGATTTCCAGGGAGAGCTCATGACCAGTTTGTTTTCCGCAATAGTCCGCTGCGGCAACACTTGGGGTCATTGGTAGTAATAAATTTCTGTAAGAGAATAAGTATTAAACTGATTTATAATTTACTGACTAAATTTACTGAAATTGATACATTTATTCAAACAATTTTCTCAATCCTGGTCTTGCAACCCGAGCTCTGCTATCCAGGATAGGTAAAAAACCCAGATCTTTTTTAATAGTGTAGTACTAAATGATTCAGTTACAAATATTCCTGAGATCCGAAGCTTTTACGAGATGATGCAAGCAATCTATGCATATTTTGGAAAAAGCATTGTTCAGTGGGATTTCATCTTATCTTCTAAGAATGTTGGCTCATGATTGATTGGATATTGCTTAACGTCTCATATTTATGCAACTTGGCTAATTGAGACGAAGGGAGGGACGTAAGGGATGACGCGGGGGGACAAGGGGTGGACAGGCCTGTGCTGGTCAAAACCAGCCACAAGCGTATGGGGAGGGCAGGGGTTCCCCACCTCGTGGTCGTCTCCATCTGTGTCATCATCCGTCCGTGTTGTCATTGTCGTCGCCTTCGGGGAGGTAGTCAAAGGGAAAGAGAAAGTTCCCCGACGACGACCCAGAGCTCGCCAATAGTTTCAGGGAGAAAAACTCCCCTAATCACAGGGCCAAACCACGAGAAGGTTGCGAGTTGGAATTTGATGGCCCACAAGAAGAATGTTGGCAAAACAAAAATATTGAAATATCCTTATGCGACTCAGTGGTCGTCTCGTTGTGATGCCGTATTAGCGATAATATACAACTACTTTTGTGTTATAAAATATTCAGTAAAATATTGTTAACGTCAAAAAAAAGCAGATGAAAAGCATGAAGTTGAAAAATTGAAAAAGAAAATGGAAGACTTTCAATTTGCCGTACTAATCATTATTAATCAAAAATATTGGAGACAATTAATTTGACATCTAAAGTGGTGCAATCAAAGGATTGTGACTTTTCACATGCAACTGATTTGCTCGACAATTCTCACAATGAACTCTTGGAATACCGCACAAAGTTTGAAGAGACAATAAAAAATGTAGTGGTGACCTCAGACTTCGTTTAAAGAAACTTGAGCAAGAAAAATTATACGCCACTTCGCTGAAATATGTTCTGACGATTGGGTCTCGAATGCGGAAAGATATTTGAAAATAAACGTATTTTTTGCATGCCTGGATGTTATAACATAACAAATAACGACCCGATAGGCAAGTATGAAGAAACCTAGGGATGAGGTTCAGTCATCTAAGGGTGTTATTTATTCTATACCTTGCGAATGTGATGCTAGATTCATTGGTGAAACCAAGAGACCTTTGATGGTAAGAATAAAAGAACACAAGAACAATGTGAAACAACATAAGATTGATACTTCAAAAACTCGCAAAAACATGTTTATGAAAATCATCATCATATTAATTGGGAAGACGCTTCAATCCTTGCACATGAGTCTAATGCCACAACACGGAAAATTAAGGAAGCTGGTTTGATTTCATGTGTGGCCAATACAATCAGTGTGCCTAGTGTTAATTATCCAGCCATTTGGAAAAAGTTTCTGTCCATCAATTTCATCACTAGATCAATAGCTTTATTTCATACATCAATAACTGTCCAACTTGTCAATTTAATGTTCTGTTTTTTGGTTTTTTATTTTTATTCATAATAAACTTTTTGTTAATAATTTGGTATTAATGCACCCGCCATATTTATAATATTTTGTGAATGTTTTTTGTCCTGTCTGTTGTGGTTTTTTAATTGTTAATTTTGTTTGATAAAGATTTCTGTAAAGAAATCGAAATATCACATTAAAATAAATATTTTGTTATCTAACAGTGAAAAAGTCCAATGATTTATATTTATAACGTTACTACCTGTTATATAGTTTCATTTTTTATAATGAAGAAACTCATTATATTTTTCACTTTCTTTGTTCAAAAGTACTGATATCTTTAGGCCTAACTGACTAAGATTCACATGAGAACTGTACTCATTTGATGACAACACATGGTGCTATAATGAGGTACCACACAAACAAAGTTTTAGACATAAGACATTAAACAGAATGATGAATGAGAACGAGGACACAGCAAAGACTTGAACAAACATCACACACAGCAGCAACAGTAGCTAACTCTATGTACTGTGGAGGCCCAATGAGACCAGAGCGAAGAGCGCAGACAAAACACGTCTGCCTGGGACAAGAACAACTGCGAGGCGAGGACCTCTGCTGTGTGCGTGCAGGAAGTAGTCAAAAGGTGCGGGGCGGCGAGGTCATATCGAAGCTGCACGCAAGGTGCATTTACGTTTTATTTTGATTGGATATTGCTTTACGTCTCATATTGATGCAACTTGGCTAATCGAGACGAAGGGAGGGACGTAAGGAGTGACGCGGGGAGACGTGGGGTGAACAGGCCTGTGCTGGTCAGAACCAGCCACAAGCATATGGGGAGGGCAGGGGTTCCCCCACGTCGTGGTCGTCTCCGTCTGTGTCATCATCCGTCCGTGTTGTCTTTGTCGTCGCCGTCGGGGAGGTAGTCAAAGGGAAGGGGTTCCCCGACGATTTTTCAAATAGTGTTGTCGACAGTGGCGCATGTGAGTAATATATCAAGATACGTAGTGAGGCTCATCGTAACAACGGGGCAACCCAAAATTCATATGTTCTGGGCCAAAAAAAAAACAAGGATTCCTGTTTTTTTTTACGAAAACGTGTCAAGGAATCGGTTTTTCCAACTTAGATCTAATTTAAAAGTGACAATGACAGTAAACGAGCGACATTTGAAGATGGCAGTTAGGTACCCCCGATTACAAACATCACTCCAACGCCTCACGGCACGCCTATGAAATTGCAGAGTGGTAAAGAAGTGGATATGACTTTCGACAAGGCCATATGAGTGATCAATCGACAGGTGAGCAAACTATTGGCTCACAGTGCCAAGATCTAAAACGTTAAATATTGTTTCTAGGCAACGAATGCAAATAGTTGCTCAAACAACACACAGCTGTAAAAGAAGCTAACTCCATGTACTGTGGAGGCCCTGTAAGAAGAGAGTGAAGAGCGGACACAAAACACGTCTGCCTGCAACAAGAACAACAGGCAGACTGCGAGGCGAGGTTCACTGCTGCTTGCGTGCAGGTGTTAGTCAAAAGGTGCGGGGCGGCGAGGTCATATCGATGCTGCACGTTAAGTGTTTTGGAAGTTAAATAGTTCATATTAGATTTGCATTCATTTAGAAACCTTACTTGTACCTCAAGATTGGAGAAGGGTTGACAGGTTGGGAAAGCAAAGGGAACATAAATCCTAGCCTGAAGGGCTGGGGGCGACAAAACTTTTCACCTGCTGATGACAACTGCAGCTAATTTTAAAGTTGTTACCTTAATCCACGACGCGTTTCGTCCTTCTGGGACTCATCAGGCAGTGGTGGCCACTAAAAATCAGCTAACTACATGCAAACAAAACTCACAACACAAAACCAAACCTGTGGTAGGGCCATGCAAGAAGCAAATTCTGCGTGCATGTTGTCATCGTCAGCAAGGTCAAGGTTACTTAACACCATTCATACTGAGCCACACCGTCAGCACAACCAGTAAGGGCCGGTTTTTCAATCAGTTGTTAAAGAGTTCGTCAGCTAACAGACCGATTAGCTTTACGAATAGTTTTAATCAATGGTTGTGCAGTTTGCGTTTTTCAATGCGATTTTAAGTCTCCGTTAGCTGACGAACTCTTCGGAAGCTTGTGATTGGTTACAGCTGGCATTTCTGTCTTGACTCTAAATGAAAGCGCGCGCACTCTCCGTATGCATACACGTCGGTTTGTCGGCCAACCTCTGAACAATAAAATCGCTTGTTTGTGAACGATAATAAATAATATTTTATATACATAATTGAACTCATAAAAGGTGCTTTTGAACATCTTTATCGATGACATTAACACAATATATTAATATTTAATAAACATCAAGACATCTACGTATGTAATTCGTTCGTATGCATACGAAGATATAATAAACACGTCTCGTTTTGTTAAGTTGTTCACAATGTCGCTTCATCTCAGCTGATCACCTGTTGATGTGAGTGACATTCTTGTAAAGAAGCGTAAGGGCCCTAAGTTATTTTCTTACATTTTGTTTTGCCAATTGTATTCTGTATGCCCACAAGTCACATCATGTCAGAAAACGAAAAATCTAAAACCAAAACACAAGCTTTGCCAGTAATTTTAGTGCCTCGGAAGGGGCGCCATTAAGGGTTTTTGGGTTTAAGAAAATATTGCTCTGTCATAGAAGTTTAAAAGACAGATGCAGTCTCTAACAAAGAAAATGAGCACGGTTGGGAAAAAGCTCCAGGAAGAAGTTTAATGCTCAATGTGGGGCTCACGAGGGAAAACCCTGTTCAATTTAAAATCAAAATTTTGATAACGAGAGGGTGTAAAAAGACTCTGAGGACGAGAAGAAGAGCAGTTTAAGGCGCACAGGGTAGCATATTTTCGGCGCGATGCAGTGTCCCCGCATTTCAGTTGGAACTGGGCCCCACAATTGTCATATGGCATAATTTTTTTTACTCTTTTCACGATTAAATTTACTAGGACTTGTGTATGTCGATTTTCGAAATTGTATTTTAAAATGCGCTTATAAAAAATTGCGAACTTGGACAATATTTTGAAAATTTACCTTCACTTTAGAGCTTTATTAAAAAATTACAAAACTTTTATGGAAAATGTACATCACACAAGTCCTAATTTCAACATTTATCTAAAAATTTAAAATAAAAAATTACCAAAATCGTTTGTGAGTAGTTACCGCCTAAACTACTGAACTACAAATGCAAAGTTTTCCCGCTATTTTAGGCCTTTTCAGCCCCAGCAAAAGGCGCACCTTGGCGATACGCTTTTGAGTGACAGGATGGTTATTTATGTTCGAAATAATAATTTCATTGGCCACAGAGTAAAACTGTTCAGCTAATGCAGAAAAACCACTCAAGCATAATACATGTTTACTGTTTGCTATGAACACGGCAACATGTAAGACATTATGTTATTTGTGTAAGCTGTTAAGCTTGAATCAACCATTTTATTTTTCACGCTGAGCTCAATAAGAAACGTACACAGCATAATCATAATCGTGCATACGATATAAAATCGATGGAAAATGCTAAATTATAGTATGATCTGCAACGGTCATCAGTTCATATTAGGATTACGCCTCGCACATGATGTGAAAACATATTTACTTTATAGCATGTAACGGAACGCAATCTTTGTTAGCCTAGTATATGATACGTGTCAAATTATAACAGACAAGAATTAAATTTAAAAATTACTCGTTTTGGAGTCGAACCCGGATCATTCGGTTCTATCCGCGAGTTTTCTTTTTGCGCGAGCTGGAGTATCCACGTCACAAAGTACTCGGACTCAATTGCGCAAGGCCATTTAAAAATGGAAAGTAAAATAGTGTTCCAGTTTGGAGTCGTTCTGTGTTTTAAATTTTCACGATTGTCAATACGAAATATCTTAAATATATTGCATTAAAATTGTCTCCAACTGGGAATAGAACCCGGCCGGTCTCCCGCTTGTCCGGGCGGTCGGGGCGGATGCTCTTACCAAATGGCATTGGGGACGGCTTCATGAATTCGGTCTATTTGGTAGTTTTATTTTTTTATTGGGGTTGTGATAGTTAAGTGTCGATATAATCACAATACAAATGGTGAACATGTGGGCACTACACCCAAAAAAATCAGAAAGTTAAAGGTATATTCACGTGAGAAAATCGAAAGCCGATCATTGTACAAACTGTATTCGCATGGGCATATCCTCATTGCACATGAAAGATATCAATCTTGGTTTTGTTTGTGCCTTTCAAGAACGACGTGGTAACGCAATAAATTAGTCCACAGCTGTCCCCACTCCCCTCCAGCAGCAAGCATTTCTCTTGCAATAGTAGTAAGATATTATTCTCAAGGCCATGCATCTTGTGTTAAGCTAGGCTCCGACAACGTATGCCTGACAAGTCTTTACTTTTTTTTACGTGTTATCCAATCACGCATCATTGTTATTTGTGAATATCGTTTATTGTGCCATGCAAGTACCTAACCAACATACGGATGACATAAATAGCGGATCGACGACACATTCTGTAGATTTGCCACGTCATCGTCATTAGAAAATTTATTAAGATTACTTTATCAACTTCAAATGATAAACTTGCTCTATCTTAGCTATTATCTTTGCTTTGACATGTTTTTGATGATTATATTTTTGGGTGTTGAATGACCCGAGTTACCTGATGGCGGAAAAGGTTCATATAATTTCCGAAGCAAAGTTTTTAAACGGTTACTAGTTACTACGATGAAATCTTCCGACTATAAAACGAGAATCATTAGGTTTTGCAGTAAAAAAAGTAGTTACAATAAAGAGATATACCGATCTGGAACAAATAGACAATGTAAAAATATGGAAACAAATCGGTTACACATGTGTTTATATAATAATAATAATATATTATATCTGCGTAATGCTGTCTTCCCGCAGTTCAGCTGGAACTTACTTAGTCCACAATTGTCATATCTGCATAAAATTAGGAAAAATCTATTAACAATAAAATCAACTTATTTAAACTTTATAAAAACATGATACCTACTATGGAAATTTTTGGAAAATAAACATTTGCTTTTGAATACTAAAAAAATATTACACCTTTTAAAATTAAATACGCAAATTTCACAAGTGTTTAAAATGTCGTGACTTGTGTGCGTGGTTGGGTATTGGAACATTAATTATTGTAGCTTGTTAGATTAATATTTTGTCAGCTTGCATTTCATCCATTTCATTCATCTTAATGTAGGCCTACCATATTTTGTATTGACTATGAAAATAGCAACTAGTGCTAATGAATAAAGAACACTAGTAGTGGGTCTATAAGCCTAACAATCGTGCAAATCGTGAAGAAAGCATGAAAATTTGTGAATTTACTAATTTGACCACAAGGAATCCAAAAATCGATGGCCCCAAGTTGAGTTCCTGTAACTTTCTTATTAATTGAATTAATAAAATTAATTGATTAATTAACCAACACAATTTTTTTTAAAGGAGACAACACAGTCGACATTGGTATCAAATGAAAGCTTATTTTACAGAGAATGAATAAATGAAAAAATATTTAAAAATTTATTAATTAATCATCTAATTAATTGAATTTTAGTAATATTTTACCACTTTCGATTTATGTATAATTATGTACACCTAAAATTCTACCGATTGTCATACAATTTCACCCCTTTTACTAACATAATGCCAATAAATCCAAATTTTGATGGCCCCAAACAAAATTCCTTCAACTCTCAGATTAATGGATTAATGAAATTAATAATTAGATTAATACCAGTTAAATGTTTGACATTCACAAACCACAGTCTAACTGATGTATCAAATAATAACAAAACAAGCATAATAAAGAGAGAAAAGTGATGGCCCCAAGGTTCGGGTTCTTATCACTTTCCCATTAATTCAATTAATTCAATTAACGGCAATTAATCACAAAAATTACAAAATTAATGTACAAATAAACACAGCATAGTCGACTTGGGTATCAAATGAAAGCTTTTTCACGAGTAAATAATGTGTGAAAAAAAATTTTTCATTTATTAATTAATCATCCAATTAATTACATTTTAGTAAAATTATACCACTTTTGACTTTTGTATAGTTATGTATTCCAAAAACTTTACCGATTGTCATAAAATTTCACCACTTCACTTCACTTCACTTCACTAAGAATGCGTTGTATAATAAAAACCAAGCCTGGAAGCTTTGGAAGGATTCCTCGAGTCCGCACACACGCTCACGTATGAGAATGCTAGGAGACTTGCAAAGACGTTGTCTAGAAATGACTACAAAAACTACACTGACAAAATTACTAGTGAAACTGCGTCTAATCCGAAGAGGTTCTGGTCACTAATAAATTCACGTAGGAAATCCGAAAGAATTCCCCTCGAAGTGTACTCAGACGATAACACTGCAACCGAAACATCACAGACCCGCCCTTTTCAATGACCACTTTGCAAGCAATTTTTCCCCGCCTACTACCCATCCGATAACATCTCCCCTACAAACGAAGTGTACCTTCTCTCTCGCTTGTCTTACAACTGATGAGAGGGAAATACGCAATTTCATTACCAAACTATCTCCGCACCGTGCTACTGGCCCTGATAACATTTAGTGCAATTTATCAAACGTACTGCACCTCAATTAGCTTTCCCATTGTCCATCTTATTCAACAAAATTTTTTCATGTGGTGTGTTTCCGGACTGTTGGAAAACGGCAAACGTGGTCCCCATATTAAAATCAGGTGACAAGAAACATGTTAATAACTATAGACCTATTTCACTTCTTCCCATTCTGTCCACGATTTGTGAGAGAATTATTCACCAGCGCCTCCTAACTTTTACACTACCACACCTGTCGCAAATTCAACACGGATTTCTACCAGGTAATTCCTGTCAGACCAACTTAGTGATGTTACAACAAGAGGCAATGTCTGCTGTGGAAGCCGGAGAGCAAACTCGATGTTGCATTCATCGATTTTGCGAAAGCTTTCGATTCGGTGAGTCACAGGCATCTATTGCACAAGATCGAACATCGCTTCGGAATTCACGGTAATTTCCTTGCTGTCATTGCCAGCTTCCTTAAAAACCGTCTTCAACGCGTCGTCATCTCTGGGGTCGAATCCGGTTGGGTCAGTGTGACCTCTGGGGTCCCCCAAGGAAGTGTCCTTGGGCCCCTCCTCTTCACACTCTTCATGGATGATATGCAAGACTCCGTTGACTCCTGGATTTGCGACTTCCTGTTGTATGCTGACGATTGCAAACTCATGAAACGCATTCGGGATGCAAGTGATGTAATCATGCTTCAACGCGGACTTGACTTGTTTTACCGCTGGTGCTCCGACTGGGAAATGATCCCGAACCCAGGAAATGTTCAATACTGTCTATAACTCTCCGTCGTGTCCCCCTTCTCCATGGCTATCAATTGGGTGGTGAAGTGATTCAGCGTGTTGAGAAGCAGCGTGACCTGGGAGTGACTGTGGATGGGAAACTACTGTTTGTAGATCATATTGATACAGTCACCTCCAGGGCCATGCGTCTTCTTGGAATGATGTACCGTTTCACCGAAATTCGTGACGTCATGGCCCTTCGAACCTACTTCACTGCATGTGTGCTACCCGTCGTTGAATATGGTTCTGTAATTTGGGCTATGTCTGCTCCGTCAAATCTGAAGAAGTTGGATCGTGTTATGTCTTTTTTTCTTTCAATTGTTAAACATCGAGTTACAAACTTTCAGAACACTTCAAAACCTGAAATTATGTCTTCTCTCAATTTATGCTCCTTAACCAGTCGTCGTTCTCTGGCCGATTTTAAGTTTTTCATAAAATCGTTAATGGAATCTTCGACCTCCATTAATCAATTTTTCTCCCTACATGTCCCTTCCCGCCTAACCAGATCGACTCAACTGTTTCATTTACCTATTCCTCGCCTGGAAATCATCAAACGCTCCACTCTTCTATCGGCTACCCTTCACCTACAATTACTTGCCACACCCACCCTAGACATTTTTGCAAACCAGCGTGAGTTCATAACGAACGTTAAAACCCTTGTAAGCCAGGGTTAATTTTGCTATTTAATTTTTAATTTTAATTTTAATTTTAATTTTAATTTTAATTTTAATTTTAATTTAATTTTATTTATTCTTTCTTTCTTTCTGTTTTGCTATGACCTATCATTCATTGTTCATGCATCATGTATTTCGATTCGTATTTCCTCTGTTATCATGTTTGGTTTAAGTTAGTATAAGTTAGTTAGTAATGTTATTATGTTTATAACGCACAATGTAAAATGGCCAATGGCTGTATTTGTGTCCAGTTTGAATAAATGAATAAAATGCACTTCAATAACATAATGCCAATTAATCCAAATTTTGATGGCCCCAAACGAAATTCCTGCAACTCCCAGATTAATGGATTAATGAAATTGAGAATGAGCTAGATACCCTTAAAATTGTCTTAACATTCAATTATGCGCTACGATTGACAATTGTAGTATTAAAAACAATATGATCACAATAAACCTAAATAATGATGGGTCCAAACTGAATTCCACTTAATTATTATTAATTGAATTAATGGAATTAATTATATTTATTTCAATCAAATGTGTAAATGATCACAACATAGTCGACTTGGGTACCAAATGAAAGCTTTTTTTATGAATAATTGAAATGTGAAAAAATGTGAAAATGTGTGTGAATGCTATCCGTTAATTACACTTTAATTTAATTAATGAAATTAATGGATAGCATATTAATAAACATATGCCTTAGTAAAATTCTGTCAATGTTCTTAATTACCATACAATTGGCTATTATTTAATACACCAGTTGACTGTGGCACGTGAACTAGCTAATTCTTAGTTTCATTTATTAAATAAAATGTTAGTTACAAGAATTTCGTTTGGTGCTATAATTATTTTATTTTATTTTATTGACATCGTGTAAGTAAAGTGATAAGATTTTATGACAATCGGTAGAGTTTTTGATACCTATACATAACCAAAGTGGTAAAATTTTACTAGATTGTAATTAATGACATGATTAAATAAATAGATGATTAATCAATTAACTAAATATATTTTTTCACATTTTAATTATTCATAAAAAAAGCTTTCATTTGGTACCCAAGTCGACTATGTTGTGATCATTTACACATTTGATTAAAATAAATATAATTAATTCCATTAATTTTAAATTAATAATAATTAAGTGGAATTCAGTTTGGATCCATCATTACTATTACGTTTATTGTGATCATATTGTTTTTAATACTACAATTGTCAATCGTAGCGCATAATTGAATGTTAAGACAATTTTAAGGGTATCTATCTCATTCTCAATTTCATTAATCCATTAATCTGGAAGTTGTAGGAATTTCGTTTGGGGCCATCAAAATTTGGATTAATTGGCATTATGTTATTGAAGTGGTGAAATTTTATGACAATCGGTAAAGTTTTTGGAATACATAACTATACAAAAGTCAAAAGTGGTATAATTTTACTAAAATGTAATTAATTGGATGATTAATTAATAAATGAAAAATATTCTTTCACACATTATTTACTCGTGAAATAAGCTTTCATTTGATACCCAAGTCGACTATGCTGTGTTTATTTTGTACATTAATTTTTGGGAAATTTTTTTGATTAATTGCCGTTAATTGAATTAATTGAATTAATGGGAAAGTGATAAGAACCCGACCTTGGGGCCATCACTTTCTCTTTTATTGTGCTTGTTTTGTTATTATTTGATACATCAGTAGACTGTGGTTTGTGAATGTCAAACATTTAACTGGTATAACAATATTAATTCATTAACCATTAACTGAGAGTTGAAGAATTTGTTTGGGGCATCAAAATTTGGATTATGGCTTAGTTAGTAAAGGGGTAAATTTGTAA